>OMPJ01010095.1:0-16398 GCA_900312935.1 Carapus acus
TGAGTGTGAGCCAGACATTCCAGAAGAGATCACCGCCCAGACACCCAGCCAGCAGCAGCCAGTCAGCAACAAATTCCAGAATAGCAGCGCTGCCGCTAAAAATAGTCCTCTGGACAGGAGAGGGAATGGAAAAGGATGGAGAGGAGGTTGGACGGGTGAGTTCGGGGGTGGTTGCTCAACGGAGAGTGAATGATAGAAGAGTGGAAGCCGGGCAGGAAAGGAGGGCGGTTTTATTCCATTCCGTGTCCAGTCACAATGTTATCACAGCGGCGCAGAGGAAAAGGAGTCACGCTGTGATGTGAGTTTGAGAGCTAAAAAAAAAAAAAAAAAGAAAGAATGAAAGAGATCTTATAAAACGTGTGTCCTCTTGTGTGTGGGTGCAAACTGTTGGAAAGTGGCCCCTCGCACTGTTATTTTTAAAACAATTTGTCAGCTAACCGAGGGAACACACACTGCCCTGTGCTGGAGGTTTTCTGCAGGCCCCGGCCCTCTGTTTATTTTTCCTGCAGCGAGCGGGCAGCTCGGCTTACAGCAGCCACCCGAAACCTTCACCGTGGAACATCCTGCTGCACCAGCGGTCAGACGGCAGCTAAATCACCAGATCCATTTTTTTCTGTTCTTCTTCACTTTTCCTCTTGGCTCTGTTTGCAGACTCTCTAACCGCTGATTTCACACCGCACTTCCTCGGTATAGACAAAGGCCTTGTCAAGTGATTTGAGGAGCATGTGAATTCACTCGCTTTCATGTCTCAAATCTCCCTGCGTGCGACGCGCGCAGAGGGAGGAGGAAAGCAGCGCACTCTCTTTCCCCCCACCTCCTGCTATATGAGGTAGAGGTAAAGAATTTCTCATATCCTCCAACATTATGCAGACTTCCGTACCTGCAAGGCGTAGAAGCAGAGGTCACGCTCAGACCCCAGTGGCCAGGATGGGAGCACGGAGGTGGAGGTGGGGGTATGAGAGGGGACCTTGAGGGTAGGGGCCTCTATTTGAAATTCCACGGATGCTGCCCCTACAAACCAAACCTGCAACGCTTCTCCTTCTCCTCCTCCTCCTCCTCCGAGGGGGGAAACACGGCTCTGCTTGAACAGATGGGAGGTAGTGGGTGGGGGTTGGTTTGGAGGTGGGGAGCCAGGAGCAAGGGGAAGTTCAGAGAGACCAACAGCTGGACTTTATTTAAGGGTCACAAAGTGCACCAGAGATTGCTCTGAAGACATTTAAAAAATCTCTTTGAAACTCAGGTCGCATCAGCATCAGCGCGGCAGCAGCAGGAGAAGAGGAGGTCTCCTTTCTTCCTAGCGCTGCGTTGACCCGACAATTAATCACCTCTTCGGCATATATTTGTGTGTAATTAGCTGGTTAGAGCCTCTATCCTGTGATTGGCCATTTAGTATTTTCACTAAGCAAAGAAAATCAATCAGTCCTGCAGCTGTTCTCACAGTAATTAGGATCCCTGAGTAAAATAACGAGGCTGAACGATGACTGATTGCACATCAGCAGGGGAGCGAATCACAAATACAGGAAAAAAAAAAAAGGTGTCGTTATTGCTCAGGCTAGTTTTAAGTTATCTGCTATCTACTCAATCAGGATCCATATTACCAAGAAGCCCCTCGCTGCCGGCCACCAAAACGCAGATCACACACATATCACTTTTCCTCTCCTGCCACCTTTTAGGATGTGTCAGCACCTCTGGTGGGCGAAGACAGGCTGGTATGTGCTACAACTTAGTCATTTCTTAGGGTGAGCATCTCGTCTGTGTCACATAGCCTCAGGTTTTGCTCAGGCTGTCCCCCATTTATTTGGCTGTTAGTGTTGCTGATGATCATCATCAGTCACTTTGTAGGCCGTAGCATGGTTATTATCTCCCTTGAGCAAGGAACCAGGACCGGTCCTACTCTATTCCTCTCTTCTAAAAACGAAACCGTGGAACTATTGTGAATAGAATAGCAGAGACATAACACAAGACTACTTCTTCTTCTTCTTCTCTTAATCCATTTATTTGAGTTGTTACAGTACTACAGAGGCATGGTGCTGAGCAGAGCCAAACCCGTCTGGGTGAATTAAGACATTTTACAGGATTTGAAGCAATCTTGTTGAATTTTTCAAAACACACACTTGACTACTGCCCGCGGGATGAGATGACACCACTCCATTCTGAAACTGCAGAGACGCTTTGGTGTGCCGAATTTCATGAACAACCCACAATCCAAATCCGGAGCAGACTACAGCATGAAAATGGCCTTATCTCGACAACGTAGATGGCTTGATCATCAATAAATACAAGTATAAAAACACGTTGATAATAGCTTTCATTATCAAAAAGAGGTTCGTAAAAGATACCAAAGGCACTCAACTTAATCCACCTTGGCAGTCCAGGATCACCAAAAGAAAAAAAATAAAACAAAAATTAAATGTGGCACTAGCCCACCATGGTAATGAGACATAACAAAAATAATACTTAAATAACACAATAATACTAATTTATTATTATTGTCATAACAATATCCAGTCAAGTTTTCCTATGATTAGACTTCCCGCTAACTTAAGAATATGCACCAGTTATTTCCAGTTTGGCAGAGTTTGAGTATGTCAAAAATCTAATTTGTTCAAATGCTGTCTTCCCGTGCTTTGGCAGAGAGAAACTACCATTTTCTCTCGGGCTGTTCAATTGGATTTTTAATATGGCAGTTATTTCCCCGCTGGATTGTGTTAACAGACTGAGCAGTGGAACCTCCGACACACACCTGTACCAAAGCAGGGGAGAACTCTTATCCAATCTCACTGTTTTTGGAGGGAGGAAAAAGGTAATACTTCGAGGAAGGAAGTATTTTTCTGCCATAAAATAAAGCAATATAAAGTTTCATATATTTTGGAAAATCAAAAACAGAGGCATAATAAAACAAAATACTAACATAGTATAATCTTCTCACTGTAAATCCAGTTGACAATAAAATGCAATACAAAAGGCAATAAAATGCAATATAATACGCGAAAGGTCTTTCAGTTCAGTCGGCACCCAAGAGCTCTCCTTCACACAACAAGGCCACCAACAACATTCACCTTTGAGGGCCATGTCTGCCTCACGGTTTTCCGTCCACATCATTTGATATTTTGGATGATGTCATCCTCCATTCTCCCATTCTGTGCTGCTGTTACAAAAAAAAAAAAAAGATCGACAAGGGGAGGAGGGGGGCGACATATTTTGTGAGACCTTACAGAACATTCGAGCCACATGCCGACCCCTCACCACAAGCTGTAACAACAGCCTCCAGCCTCCAGAACAAAAACTCTGAAAAGAATAAGAAAAATAAATCCATCGTGCGTGAGGCAAAGCCAATTTGGGGGTGATTTCATTTCACCGTCTTCTCCTCAACTCACATGAATCCTGCCGACTCGCGTGAAGTCCATGACCTGTCGATCCCTCACATGATGTCAAAACGTCATCCCTGACCCTAACCCTAACCGTAATTGCATCTTTGGTTTCGCACGACTTTCTATCTACTTTCTACTCACTTCCCATACTTTCATTATACTACTTCACGATCCCCTCAAAACATACTACGATTCTTGACCTCTCCTGTGTTTCACAGAGGCGTTCCGCTCTAATCTCAACGTCTCTCCGTATCTCACGCTCTCACGCTCGTTTCCTCCCTCTAGCTACACATCCCCACACACTGCCTCTCTCTTTCTCTCTCTCGCTCTCAAATAAAACAATAGCGGGCTAATTGTGCTTGGTTGACTCAAAGCAGCAGTATACGCAGCTGGAGGGCTAAGCGGTGACCACAGATCCCACCTGTGCTAGGTTTAGGCAGGGGCTGATAGAGATCTCCAGCACCAACACGTCTCCAGCTTTTTGTCTGTGGAATGTGCTGTGTCATCAGCGGGTTGACACAAAACCGCTTACTCTGCCCTTTCTCATCAGCGCTCAATAAACAATTTACCAGCTCCACAGCTGCGACTACCAAATGCATTTTTTTTTGTTCTAAGCTCTTCAGGTAGCCTGAGAATGTGTGGATACCCTGAGTGAGGGGATCCAGGCAAATTCCAGGACAGTAAGACGGCGTCTGAGCCATCTCCCTTCACCAAGGGTCCTCTGAGGTGAGGCCCTCCAGACTTCCGATGCTGCTGGCAAAATACCTGTTCGACCAAGGCCCGAAACTGCTGGCAAATCAAGCCGCAGTCTTCAGAGTTAACAAAGGACATGGGAGATGACTGACTTGCCATCTCTTCTATCTTGGCAGTCTCTTCCGGGAAAATCGCCGATGATTTTTGTTAAAATGGTGGTTAAGAACAAACTGTTTGAAAGTGCTTTACGTCTAAATAAGTAAAGCTAGCTAGTTGAGTGCTGAAGGCCCTGGGTTTCTCCACATTCACAAAACATCAAATCAAAATCGGACAACCGGTGACAGGTCAACCTGGCTTTTCCCTCCATTTCAAGGAATTGACATACATAACTACTGACTTACCAAAAGGCACTTCCTACATATTCCCTAGTATCATACACATATATAGGATGTACGCTTTCATATATATACTTGTCTGCGTATTCTAAATGCACAGACAGTTTTATATATATTTGGAGTATAAATGTTTCTCATCATCGAGTAACATAATTATATATGTCAGTTCCACACAATGAGTTGGACACAATGAGTTTAGGACTCTTCCAGTAATAGCCAGTGCCTACCAGTTTATCACAGAAAACTAAAAGCTATTAAAAAAATAATAAATAATCAGCAAAGTCAGTTATATTCAAAGCAAGACCCTGGTTTGTTTCTTTTTCTAAATCAGGAAGTACAGATCACAAATGCATGTGCTCTCTGTGAGTTTTAAGGTGCTTTTGTAAACTCAAAATGGGTGGTTTACTACTCGAGCCAACCAGTTTCTGGCTGTTTGCGTTTGTGATTCTAACTTGCCTTCTTGCTGAATATGTAAACATTTTGAACACAGCAAAGTCCACGGGCAGGCCAAGAAGGCAGACTGGGTGGCATTCTATCATGCCAACACTCACGTACTCACTTTCTCCAAACCATTATCAACTGTGGCCAGAGAGGTGCACACGTGTGTACATTTTTGTATTTGTGTGTGCAGCACATTCAGACTAGAATTTCGCTCCAGGTTTTACCTCCCAAAAGATGTATCCCAGTAACACACTGGTCGTTAACGCCACCCACAGACATATCATCACACACACACACAGTCGTGCCCTCGTCTGTTAGTTTAGGTTGCTGCTGATGTCTAGGGCTTGCTGGTACACCTGAGTCATATCCTCCAGGTCCCCCAGCAAAGAGAAGCTGCCGTTGTCTGCCGGGGAGCCTTTCATTTTGGTGCCGCGGCTGAACTTGGGACCGTGGAGTGGAGGCGCTGCCTGGAAACCCTTGAAGTTGGCAAGCTGAAGTAGGTTCTCAGCAGACACGCAAGCTCGGATGTTTGGGCGATGTTGGGGGTTGGACGAAGGCCACTCGGCTCCGTCAAGGGAACTGGGCGACAGGGACAAGACAGAGCTGTCCTCCCCAACTATGCTGGAGGGGCGACTCTGACTGCGGGACAGCCCGGAGTCGGCGGAGGAGCAGGGATCTGCGTGGGCCCCAGCCCCTGATGCTATTGAGGCAGGCCCGCTGTAGGTGGAGTACTTGCCGTTGCGCTTCAAGATGCCCTTTCTCCCCATCAATCTTTTGGGTGGTGAGGTGGCTAGCAGAGACATGCAAGCACCCCCTAAGAGCTCAGAAGATTCGCTACGCTCTGGGGAAGAGTAGTACCCTGATTCCCGCTGTTGATTGTTCTTTAATATGCCTTTCTTGGGGAGAGAGGGCACCATTTTAGCTGCAGCGCTTCCTGCCAGGGCTGGCTCTCCTTCCTCTCGATCTGGGCATGAAGCCACCTCTTCTCCCTCAGCTTGTTGAGACAGCGTGGTCTGGCTCAACTCCACCTCTTCAAGACTGCCAGAGTGCTGCTCTTCCGTAACCCTGGTCTTCAGGATACCCTTCGGCCTCTTCAGACCTGGCTTGTCCTCTGCCGTACAATGAGGCTCTTCTGCCTCATCGTTCTCTTTCTTGGACTTTTTGGGCCTTTGGCGCAGCATCTGGGGCATGGCTGAAGCTTTGCCTCCAGAGCTACGTGGCTCAGCACGGTTCTGCCAGTCAATGAAGCGGGCCAGCATTGGTGACCCTCCATGGTCACGTTGGCTCTCACAGTCACACACGCTGTTTTTCCAACCCCAGTTTACCCACCAATGGTTGGCAATGTCCTCCACCGTGGCTCTGCGCTCCGGGTTCACCATCAGCATCCACCGGATCAGTCCACGGGCATCTATCATTGAATATCATGTGACAATAAGTCCACTGCTAAATAGTTTTCAAATTAATTTTGACGCTAATGCAAGCAGGAAGGTCAACGCAGCTAGAGGAGCCTGAAGTACCTGAGGACTGAGTTGGTTCTTTGTATTCCCCATTGCTAATCTGTCGAATGAGGTTCTTATGGTCTCCCCCATCAAATGGCATGGTCCCATAGACCAGGGTATACAGCAGCACACCAAGAGCCCAGCTGTCCACCTTGAAAACAGACACATCACAGTGTCGATCATTAAATCAATCACATGTGCTAGACATATTCCGGAATATATTATCAGGCATAATTCAGTCAAAAAATATTACATAACAACTCCTGCTTTGAATGATGATTGAACGATGATTCCAGGGATTAAAATAAGTGTTGTGGCATGAGCTCATCTTTGCTTAACGCAAGATTAAGGGGGGATGTGTATCTAAGCTCAGCATTCATAAATGACTGTTGCCCTCGAGGAAGTCTCTGTTAAATAAGCGATGACAATATAAAGCTAGTCAGTCGCTGTTTCGTGGAATTTTGCGGTGGAATGGCCCCTTTCCATCCAGATAATATCCCTCTCTCCCACTTTCTTCAGCTCTGTTTGGAGGAAACAACCACTGCAAACAACCACAGCCTAATGTTGATGTGGCTTCCTTGGGCACTAGTTACATAAGATTGAGTCTGAGTTATTACGAGATACAGAGCCTGGGACACAGAACAGGAGCAGCGAGGTAATGACTCCAGCAGAGATGGCAAAAGTGTGATAGCCTGACAACTCATCAGAGACACATCGACGGTGCACACTAGCTCCAATGTGTGTGTGCGTGTGTGTGTGTGTGTGTGTCTGCGTGTGTGTCTGCGTGCGTGTAGTTAAGATAGAATGGGGTGTCTGGAAGAATGTGGCCTTCAGACGGTGGTTGCTGAAGGTTTGAGACATTTCTGAGATGAAGGAATAAGGTAGGGACAGTGAAGGATGAGGGTAGTAATGTCCTCTATAATGCTGAACCCACATTAAAATCCTTTGCCCCCTTTTTCCAAAGGCCATGAGGCCGCTTCTACATTTTCAAGGGTCACAAAGGACAGCTTACATTGTTGTGCTCTATTTTAGTTTGCCCGTGTTTGCTGTAATTTGTGGCTTCACCCAACTATGGTTCTGTAATTTTGATTGAGAACCAACTGCAAATTATAGTGAATTAAAGAAAGTGGTTGTCCTCGGAAGACTAAAAATCGTTTTCCCTCCTTTGTTTTCTGTAACTGATGCAATAAGGAGGGCGACGCCCTTCGCTGTAACTCGGGAGCTGTGTTGGGGTGGATCTTTTCGCACTGTTGTTTTTCATCCAAACTGTTTCAGTGGACCTTGACTGTGACCGTGAGCTCTCTTTGAGGTGGCAAAGTTCATTCAAATCCCATTAAGATGGGAAGAGGAGTGAGCAAAAATGATTCTCGAGTTCCTCACTTCAAAAGAGCTCCGGCGCCATAGGGGGAGGAGAAGGCAGGGGACAGATGGAGGGAGATCATCCTTGTGCTAATGGTAATCCCATCAAAGAATTAGCAAAATAAGCCTCCTGTACACCCCATGTCTGTACTATTTGGTTGTTTTAATCATATCATGGAGAAAAATGTGATCTGCCTTGCAGAGCGGAGAGTAAGAAAGTGAAAAAGACTTTAAATACACAGTTGAATGAACCAAAGTAGAGCTTTTTCTCAACGGCATTTATGTATTCATGATGTTCTCAGTCTCACCTCTGGACCACGGTAAGGTCTCCCATTGACTATCTCGGGTGAGGCGTAGAGTGGGCTGCCACAGAAGGTTTGGAGCAGCTTGTCTTTGTGATAAAGGTTGGACAGCCCAAAGTCAGCAATCTGGATGAGGGAGGATATGAAAATGATTTGTAAATGTGTTTGGCGCTCCCGCTTAAAGCAACAAACCATTAATAAGGAGGGAAATTCACCTTGATATTACAGTTTTCATCCAGTAGCACATTTTCCAGTTTCAGATCCCTGTGCACCACGCCGTTCTGAAAGACAACAAAGACAAGACGCCAATGGATTTATTTCTTGATGCATTATTCATGACGAACGAGTTATGTCATGAACAGCAATCCTCTATTCAAACAAAATGATTTAGCAAGCAAGACCGAACTTGTGGCTCTCAGGGGAAATCATGGCAGCTCGTTGGTCAAGAGCAGCTTAATTGGTGTTGCCCCCTTTGGGTCTTTAATGTGGCATCTGGTGCATGATACCATCATTACAGCTCAGTGTGTGTGATCTAACAACAACATTGTGGGATTAAACAAAAAAGCGTGCAGTTGATTCACTGGTTTGAAAAAGAAAAAAAAACAAGGAGGCAATATGTGGAGGAGTGGAAAGTGACATCACCATTCCTCAGCCACAGCAGGTTTGATCTCTGCGTGGCATTCGTGTTCACATGGGTCCGACTGATGAACACGAAGAAGAAATGATTGTTTGTTGTGTCAGTAACTGACACAACCCCACCCGGTGGGAGGCTACGCTTGGTAGTGGTGACTCATCACGCATGACTCTCAGTGACTCTCCTATCTGAAGACCATGACATCATCCGCAAACCCTTGCTGGAGAGCTAAATAGGAGCAGAGTGTTGTTGGAGAAGCGTGGAACATGGATGGATAAGGGTGTGCCTCCAGCTTTATCTCTGGGGGAAAGCTTTTGGGAGATCTCAAGACATCCATCAAAAGTGAGCAGAATTAACCCACGGGGTTGTTTGGTGTGCTGTAATCACACTGAGAGCCTGAATTAAACCGGCCTGCGTTCCGTCTTCCCTCGGAAACAGATGACTCCTTTCCACCATTGCGCCAAGAAAAGCAGAGAGTGTGCTGCGTTGTAGATTAACTAGCAAAATGACTGGTTGTGTAGGCGCATGGTTAATGTTACATTAGACACGCAGCGGCCGTCGGAATATTAAGCCCGAGTGCGTGCGAGAGTGTGAAAGGGAGCTGTTATGCAGAGGGGAAAAAATAGATGTACATATTTTTGTTGGAGGTATGGCCTCTCTCACCTTGTGGCAGTAGTGCACTGCAGAGACTATCTGTCTGAAGAAGCGGCGCGTCTCCCGCTCGCTCAGGCGTCGCCGTTCGCTGATGTAGTCGTACAGCTCGCCCTTGCTGGCGTACTCCATCACAATCACGATCTTGTCTTTGTTCTCAAATACTGGGGAAACATACATATTGCAAGAGTTGACTACTGCCCACCTTAATGTGCGTGGACCAAGCAGCTAAATCAGATGATAATGATATACAACATTATGGCGTGATAGCACCATTAAATCGCAAAATGCAGTCTGAACAAATGCATCAATTTTTTCCATATACAGCACAAATCCTAATTCCAGAGGACCATATTACACCTCTAAACTCTGCCCGGCTTACATCACCCAAACCCCACCTCAGCAGTTTGGCGCAGTCAGAACATTGCAAGGAGGTGCTGCTAACTCAATCAAACTCTCCCACTTGGGGAAAAAAAAGTGTGGAAAAGTGGAAAGGGAGAGAGGACGACTAAGGGGAAACAGATTTAGCTCTGTCAAATAAAGAACAGAAGGCCCTCAATGGAATCAAGCTTCAGTTATGACATCACAATCAGAGTATCAGCACAACTGTGCTCCCACCACTCAGAGCAAAACTCATAACTTCTTGGACAATGGGTGGCAACCTAACATCCCATTATTACTCTGGCATTACTGTACCCGAGTCCCACTTAATAAGATAGGAGAGTGTGTCATTATTCCTCCCTCTCGCATTTCACTTCAGCTTGGCACAAGTTTAATTCGCAGCCCAGAGACACGAGGGGAAGGGAAACAAGGAGAGAATCACGCTAATTACAACGGCACCGTTGGACGGCGCTCCTTATTTTTGTGTTGGTTTTCCCACACAGCGAGGTCACCAGGGGTGCAGGCCTCAGCTTTCTGCACCCATGAGGTAGCACCTTCATAGTTTGTCACACTTCCCTTCTCACTCCCCACTCTGGGTCCTTTTTAAGACATAGTCCTCCACAAAAGCACGCAGTTGCTGAGTGATTGTAATGTGTCTCAATTGTGACCGCCTGTCTGCTTGTGAGAACGCATAGATGATGCAAGGCAAACACCCGGGGGGGCAGACAGGGAATCCTGTCTCCTGATTGGTGGAGAGAGTGGTAACCTGGGGAGATATTTGCAATGATCTGTGTTGCGGTTTTGCAAGGGAGAGACACTTTTCTGCATGTGTGCTGATTTACCTTTGACCCCTGTTGGTGAAGTAATTACCTGGCTTGCGTAACTTTACATTTACAGTCGTTGGGCACACTAACTATCACCATGCCAGTGCTACCACTGACTGGGCTTTGTCCAACGGCCAAGACCTTCATCTGACTTCCAGTATACTCTCATGCGTCACTCACTGAGTGTAGGGGACGCAGTAAAAGGAAGTACAAGGAAGACAATTGCAACTAAGCACTTAAAACTTGGAGTGGTAATGTCAGCTCCATGAACTTCACTGTGCCAAGGGAGGAAAGAGCAAAATATGCTTTTAAAGGCCTTGCTCAGCATGCTGATGGATGCAGAATGTGAGGGAAGAGAAGAAGAGGTAAAATCCAAGTCTTCACACCCACACTGACACACTGACACACACACACACACATACATCTGGTTCAGCTTTGCTTCACACAAGGTAGTTAGCAGCGGCTATTGAACAGGGTGTTGCCGGATACACAAATTTATATACTGTATCTCCAAAGTAAGGCAGGGTGGAGGCCAAGCCACAATACCAAAGGCTATTTTTCTTTTGAGAAACAACAAAGATGACAGTTTGCCAGGGGAGGTCAATCACACACAGTCTCCTGTCAGTTCATAAAGCTGAGTTCTCATTTAATTCTTCTACTTCCACGCTCACAAATGTAACTACAGCATCGCTCAATGCTGGCACGTTTCCACAGCAAATAGAGCAGTTTGTTACGTATACGCGTTGCTGATAATGATCAGAGGCCATTAAAATGGAACAAAGACCAGCTGGTAAGTCAGTGTGGGCAATGGCGCACAACCAGCCACTGGAGTGCCAGGCAGCTTTCTGCAAAGGGCACTCGAAAGCCTTTGCTTTGTTTGCACAATTCTAAAAATAGTCCAAAGTTCACAAATCAAATGCTGTGCGACTTTTATTGCGTAGACTTGGGTCTTAGCTACATTTTGAGAAAGGAAAAAATGGAAAGCTACAATATATGTTTAGGGAATTCAATGGGAATTGTTCAAACTTTACACTCAGTGTTGATTCAAATCGATATTTCTTCCAGTCAGGTTAAGGTCTCTCGGTATAATTCATATCAAAAGGAAACAAGGTCCTTTCATAAAAATGCATTCCTTGCTTGAAGGCTGTGATATTTAAACAGTTGGTTCCTGGGCAGATAGACAGAATGATGATGTTCCTGTGGGAAGGAAGGGAGGGAAGGAGGGCGGATCTTAGGACATTTCCTTCATAGGGTGAGAGGCTGCAGCCATGGAACAGAGGCCTTTCTCTATCACACACAGACACACTCACACACAGACGCACAGACGCAGGAAGCGGCATTATGCAGACACAAGTATGGACAAACACACATACACATTCGTACAGTCTGGCTTTCAGCTGCAGTCATCTGTAAGTATCAGCAGATGTCTGGCCCTGAGATCAAGACCAAAGGAGACAAGAGATGAGACTGCTTAGATGTGGGAAAGGCAATCCCCCAGAATACCACCCCCTTACTCACACTGACACTTTCAACACACACACATTCATTTTGAGACTTCCAGGCGCAAACGTCAAAGCCATTCAGACTTTTACTGGCCCAGGCTGCCAGACAGAGAGGAGCAGATGAATAACATCCCAGAATCGTAGTCCAGGTCTTGTTTTGACATCTGCATGTCATAACATGACAATCCTGCAGCCTGGCCATGACTGCCAAATGTGAGGACGGGCTGAATTAAAAACATGAAGGCTCATATGCATGTACGTGAGTGTAAACCGGTGTATAACTTGTATGTATACGTTTCTGAAGAGTTTACTTTGTTTCACTGTCTCCTTGCTTGCCATCGAGGGGTAGGAACAATTTCATGTATGGAGTTAATGTGTGGTATAAGGGGTGATGACAGAATAACCCTGTGTGTGTGCGTGTATGTGTGTGTGTGCGTGTGTGTGTGTGTGTGTGTGTGTGTGTGTGAGTGTGAGAGTGTGTGTGTGTGTGAGAACACATTCTCACCTTCATATATAGAGATGATGTGTGGGTGGCGGAGTGATGACATGATTTCAATCTCTCTGCGAATGTGGACCATGTCCTGCTCATCCTTGATCTTCTCCTTCCGGATGGATTTGATAGCAACCTGGAGAAAAATAGGACATTTGAGCACACAGGATACAATTCATATCTGTTAAGAACGATTTGTGATTGGAGAATGTTTTATTTCATAGTGAGTCGCACAGGCGTAACGCTTACAACAAATCCGTAAGAGGACATGCTCCCTTAACATTGAACTCCACGTTTATTGACCATGTTGGGGGTAAGGCAACTGTCTGCAACTGTCTGATGCAGTCAAACATTCCACGCAGTGTATTGCTACATCCTGTCCTCCAACAAATGCTGCATTGAAACGTCACCTAACCTCCCTCATCCAGACTGTTATCAAGACAGCCCGCTAACCTTTGAGCTCCTCATCTCTGGGCGATGCTGACATAAAGGCTGAGGAGGCAAAACAGGGGAAAAGTGGCACAGTGGACTTGCGTTGTTGTGATCTTGATTCTACTGCGGAGATGAGGAGGCTATTCAGACTACTAAGTCACCCTGACTTGGTAGGCTGCTTGGTAGCGATGTGTCTGGTACAATCAATTGCACAAATAAGGACAATTGTCCCACTTTTGTCAATATATTCAGACTGGGCAGCCAGTGCTAATGAAAACCATGGTCCTCCTCTTCAAAGCTTTAGGGTGAAACTGTGCTATGACCAGCTGGGAGGCTACACTGTAAACAGTCTGAAACACATACTTAGCAGTGTGTAGATCACAAGAACAATTTGATGCAAGAGTGACTCAAGCTAGGAATCCTCCACAGCTGGATGCAAACCTCAGACTTACCCTCTGAACTGGACTGAAATGAGAGGTTAGTGGCCTACTCTCCGACTCTTCAAAAAACAAAAAAAAAACACCCAAACGAAAGAACGCTGCATTGCATATGTCACTATAATTGTAGCCTAAACATTGTAGATTGAGTCCAGGGCTTCCTTTGATCAGACGTGTGCACAGGCCATTCCCCTTGAATGCTGTTGGTTTAAACTTTTGTCCTCTTTTTGCTAAGCTGTGTTATTGTGAGGAGCCCAGTTTTATTCAGTGCAGCAGAAACCACAGGCAGTAGCTGGTGCCAAGCTAATTACCATTCACATCAATAAAAATAACCCCAAACCGGAATCTCTGCCATCCAGGGCATGTCTTGATTACATAGAATTTAAAGAAATTATTCAGTAATAAACAAGAGGGGGGTCGAGATTGTTCACATCCTAATTGGTTAAAGTAGTTTGTGCCTGAGCAGTGATGTTTCCCTTTACCTCATCAGAGTCGTCCACATTTCATCCTTCGGCTCTGATATTTGATAGTTTTGACTCCTGTACTTGCATGGAGAGGAATGCAAGTTTGGCTTATGGGTACAAAAACAAAACATACGAACTCTACTACCCCCATAGATGTGTCCCTAGCATAAGACCTCCAACCTGGCCAACAACTTTACTGATACATTGAGCATGTTTTAGCAAAGGGGTGATCTTGTGTCGCACGGGGATGCATTCAAGAGTGGGAACACAGTGGGAGAAGTGGGAAAACTGTTATACTTTGGAGACTACAAAAGCGAGTGTGATGTCGGAGAAGCTGGTGACTTCAAACATCAAGATAATGATTTATTCAAAATGATAGCTATTGTTTATATCACTGAGAGCAAAGCCGGAAAAGGTCCACACTAGTTCAATTTCCCTGTACGACTGCTGCCTGAAACCAACTTTATCCTTTAAAAGGATGGCGATCAATCTAAGTCACAGAATAAGCCAATATTCCCACAATGGGTTTGAGACAAAGCCAGACATCTTTTCTGTATCTCCTCATGTTCCCCTGCCTTGACCCAGTGGTGGATCATTAAACAGAGCTGTGTCAGCCTCTTGCCAGCTGGCTGAGCTGTTTGACACAGCTATGCTTTAAGTGGATCCCATTTACTGTCACTCAAAGTAAACAGAGACAGTACCCCTGCCCGTGTTGGCCTGACAGGTATGAGTTTGGCCCTGTCTGTTCCCCCCCATCCTCACCCCTCCCCGCAGACACACTCTCTCCAGCTTCGCTAAAAGTCCATGTTGTGCTTCACTGGAGCCTAACATCCACCTGTGCATTCTACGGGCCATTAAAAGAGATGAAGTATTCATCGAAAGGGTGCCTTTGGAGTGGGAGGTGGAGGGTCCACTACAATTCCAGAGAATGATCTTTTCCAACAGCCAGGAATTGTTATTACTCATCAAGCACACTAGATATAGCAGAGGAATTTCAATGTTTTCCCTCTCCCGGACCTCTCCAGCGGATCCATTGTTGAGGAGTGATGTAATCTAGTGCTTTCAAACTTATATTAACATGACTCCATAACCTCCTTAACAGTGCCCCTCTGAGTGTGTTGTTATGGGATTCCCTGTGCGTTCACGACCCGCCAATACACAGACGCTCTGCATACTCACGTACACACATATTCAGGATATTAACTTTCCCCTCTGGTCTCATTTCCTGCTCTGGATGGCCTTTCATGTGTCACTCCCCATTCTGAGCCCCGCTGTCACCACAACCTTTTCACTCAAGTCATCTGTGGGGTGTATAATTTTCTCTCTCACTCACTTTCTCTGCAAAATGAAAACACCTCTTTTAGGGTTATGCGCCGGCACATTAGTATGTCGCGCAGACACAAATACCCGACCGTGATCTCTAATCTATGATCAATTGCATTCCATATGATGTTGTATTTCCAGGCAGGGTTGCCAAGAAAAACAACATATGGCTTTGCAGATTAGAGCAGACAGTCGCTCAGTTCCTGAGCATGCCCACATCTAATCAATCATTCAACAATCACTTCACTTCGCTGCCCACAGAGGAATTCATTCTTGAGGACGGTCAAATAAGTACAGACACACACACACAAACAAGCTGTAGGTTCGATCTTTCTCATCCCATTCAGTGTGTGATGAGCAGTAGAGAAAGGTGGAGGTAGAGGGAGTCTGTACGTTTGCATAACAATCTCACCACACTGCTGCATCTGTCGTATGGGCACGAGGGACTGCTTTGGGGTCAGAGGTCAAGTAAACTCAGCAACACAGCGCCAGACACACGTGCTCACCGAGGTGAGTGGTTCTGGGTTTGATTTCTGCAGGGTCCGTCACGTGCCCTGGCGTCCATTCGCAGAGGACATCCAACCTTTCTAGAAACCTCAGAATCCTTAGAATACATTCTAACGTCATCGCAGACATATGCTACAGATAAGAGACGGTATGAAGGGCATGATTCGCTGAACTCTGATTTGAATGAGTTATTTAGTCCCTGCAGCTCCCTCGTATCTTTCCTGAGGTGTTCAGTAGGTAGATAAAAAACAGCCCTTCTTAGGTGCACGACTAATATGTGGAAATATTTCACATGCGTGGGAATAAGACATTGCTACACTTCCTAGAGAGCATTATTCATATTTAAGATATCTTGCAGCAAATGCCTTGTCAAACATTTAGAAGTTTGTTGAGGAAAAATGTACACCAGGTCCACGGGTGTGAAAAAGTGACTCGGTACTCTGTCCTTTCCCACAGTATATATTTTATGATGGAAGGGAAACGGAATAGCGCACATTAGATCTGCTACCATGGTGATTTTGAAGAGGAAAACATACGCAAGAAAGCAGAACGAGCCAAGTGGGAGAGGGTAACACTGAGTAAATAGTTCAAGAGGCTTTATGATCCCCCATCAAGCACTCTTTGGCCAGGAGCAATGAAACCACTCGGGGGGGCAAGAGGGGGACATTGTTGACCTATACTGATGCCCCCCCC
>OMPJ01010095.1:16436-27434 GCA_900312935.1 Carapus acus
AAGTTCTTACTGTCCTGCCAGGGTGGGTACAGGGGTCAACAATTGCCTCATATGGAAATATTCCAGGGGACACACAAGTCTGCAAGCATAGGTCATAGGTTGTGTATAGAGGTGATGAGTCTTTGGGGGGAAGGATGAGGTGGTTACGCAGCTAACAATGGAACAAAGTAAAAACTAAAATGTTTGTGAGATCACAAACAACCCTCAGTAGGACTGTACAGAATATCTCTGAGGTAAACTAAAATCGTGAGAGTGATCTAAGCATCTCTGAGGAGCTGTTTTGTCTGTCCCAACCATGCAGAGTTCATTGCTGTGGCATCAGTCAATCAGTAGCCGGCTTTGCACCGCAGCATCCGGCCGTGAGGCCTCACAGAGGTTAAGGCGTGTGCTGCACCGACTCCCGGGCCCTCGGGGGCCTTTCAGAACGGAGGGAATTCCCAGCTGTGGAAGGACACGCACACGCCTCTGAGCACAACAAAGCGCTTATTTTGGCCGGTGCTGTTTGTAGTGATTAGTGGAGGGTGTAGTAGGGCTGAATTATAGGCGTCTGGGCCACTAAAACGACCTTGACAGATGTTTACAATCATTCAGAGTGTTTCTCAAGTGGGGCTCACCTCTCTGCCGGAGTGCCGCTCGATGGCCTTCTTGACTTTGCCATAGGTGCCTCTCCCCAGCGTCTCCAGGAGCTCGTAGCGGTGCTTCAGGTTGTGTTTGTGGTGATGTTTCTTCACGCCCAAGTTTCTCTTTCCATCTGTATTTGTTGCCATGTTGTCGTCTGCTGAAATGCTGGCAGTCAGAAGTGGAGGCGGAGGAGGCGAGAGGTTGCCCCCGACGTGTCTACCTGCCGGGGTCTGGCCTTTTGGGGGCACGGGACGCGTTCCCCCCCGCTGAGACAATAGATAAGCAGTTTCCATCTCACTAGAAGGGCGTTCAAGCACACCTCCCGCTGTTACAAAGTTAAAATTCAAACTAACTACTTATAGCTAATTGATATTATAATACTTATATGCCTAATAATAGTGATCATAATAAATAAATAAAGTCACAATGAACGGGCACTAGTCATAATTACAGGTGGAAACAAACATTTCCAGATTGTCTTGGCTGACAAAGTCTGGTTTGTTTCATATTGAGTGACCCGGGATTAGCTGCTTCTACCTTATCATGTTATTATCGCTATATAATCGATATAGTTAAAGAAACGAAGAGTAAATAAGCCTTATCTAAGCGACGTTATCGGTCAATCACAGCCCGATACATAATACTGTCCTCATCCACAAGGCTGATGATGTCAAATCAAATGGAATCAGATGTGGCCATGCCGGAAACCGAATCCACTTTCGATTCAAAGACGCTGCAGCAGACAAACACGAAGAAAAAAAGTCGAATTACGCCTGAGAAATTCGCTGTCGCGGGGCCGGTCTCGTCATTCCTGACAGAATCGAGCGTCATCAATGCTAAAACAAATAAAGTGTGGGTCGCTTCGCATAGTCGCGTCCGTCCCACGGGTCTCCTAGCATCACTGACTCACGGCTACCAGGCGAGAAAGCAGCGACAAAACCGGCGTTTTGGATGAAGATGACCCTCATTTTGTCCGAGCCCCCCCTCCCTGAAGGTGTCCCCCTCATTCATCTAGATTCTGGCCGGAGCGAGGCTGCACGGGCCGGGCCGCGGATCGGAGGAGAGGCGCGCTGCGTCGGGACTGTCCCTCGGGTGGACACGGGGGAGATACTGCCATGGTGCTGCTGCGTGCTGCCGCTCCTCTAAGACTCCCTGTCCTCCTTCTCGCTGCCGTCTTGTTTCGCCCCCTTTTCTCTCTCTTTCTTCAGCGTGAGGAAGGAATGCGAGATGATCCGTAGGCGGAGTCTCTCGGTCCTCCTCTTCCTCCTCCTCCGTCCCCCCTGTCTTCCCTCTCTCGGTTTCTTTGTGCCTCTCTTGTCTCACCGCGGGCTGCTGCCGCCGCTGCCCAACCGGGGGCGCAGCGACGATTTATGGGGCATTGTGAGGAAGAGGCGCCCGTTTTTAAACTTGGACATGTCCGCGTCCAAGTCAGCGCCTCACGAGTAGAAATGAAACAGGAAAAACGTCTCCCACACTCCAAATGTTGTCCAAGAATGTGTCATTTTTTTCAGGATCAGAAAAAAATCGTAGGTCTAGTAGATCCTACTGTAAAATAAAAGGCACCATTTGAAGAAGTATACTTTGTTAGTATTCAGGCAGCGCAAACCGTGTGGGGTTGTTTGATTATTTGTTTGTTGTTTTTTAGGCGAACGTATTTAGTTCTCATTTTCCTTGTCTATCAACCTTGTGAAATGTGCAAAACGTATCATTGAATTCCTCACACAAGAAGGAACTCCAGGTTCACTCCATAGCAACAAGTACTTTTTAGCAATCATAAAACTTAAATTCATGTTAAAAGGGCTGATTCTACCACCATTCCATCTTTGTTTTTCTTTCTAATTGCTCATACACTTCTTCCTCTTGTTTGTACTGTTAGTGAGTGAAGCAAATTTTATGCCGATTTATATTTTATAGTGGGAGGCAACATTTAGTTATATTTTTTGGCTGCACTGGAGAGAGAATACAACACAGGTTCAAGTCAGGAACACAGCAGACTGTTAACAATTCATTATCAAACACACAGAAGTTGGCCAGAAAATGAGACTCACTTAAAAAATCTTATAACACAAACACTTAATGCAGCTGTGCTTCGTATGAACTTGGAAACATTAAACATAACTCTTGTTGTGAGGCAGAGATTCTTGGACTGGATCCACTGAAATAACATCAAATTATACAAGTCTGTAGTAGTACTCAGCAATGTCCAACAGCAGAGTTGATTTAACGATGAAGCATCACTTCTGATGACCCAATGGACCCTCTGCTATAGGCATAGATAAATATCACGGTCCACTGGATATAAATAGTGATTAACTAATCTCTCCATTGGGTGACAAATAGCCTGGACTATGAATCATTGACATATAAAATGCACTTCAGGTGATTTGTTTAGACCTCATTTCTCCAATCTGTATATTTTCTGCTTGTATTCCCATGTTACTTTCCAATGCACGCCAGTCCTATATAAGCAATCACTACGTAAACGATGCTGGACATTCCTCTCTAAACTGTGGTCATAAATGGAGGCGTAAGTTAGCCTTAGCCTGTTGGCCTACAGTACAGAATTTGTGCCCATTCAGCAAAGATAGCGTTTGCGAGGTCAGGGACAGATGCCAACAAGGCCTGACTCACATTGGATCCTCCAGTTCTTCCCAGGGGTATGAGAGGAGTTGAGGTCAGGACTCTCTGCATAGGTTGTAGCTACTGATTAAGGGTTTAAAACATGAAAAATTAGGAATTGAAATACTAACATGTATATTTGTTTGGCATACAGTATTATATCAGAAATATGGTGAAACTCCAGTTAAAATTTCTTTGTGAAACAACTTTAATGTCTGGTGTCAACAGAGAAAGGTTGTGAGTTGTTGACAGTGGCACTACATTTATTGTGTGTTGCAAATAGCACATACCATGCAGGGGAATCAGGAATAGTAGTCCTACGTTTCTCTCCGAAATGCGTACATGGGAAAGTCCGTCAAATTCTTTCTTAATAGTACTTCTAGGCTAATGTGGTCCATTATCTATGTTTCTGTATTGCATGTTACTTGACATGTTTGCTTCCAGTTAGCTGGCGCTAGCACTGGTGCTGTTGATAATGTTGACAGGAGTAACCGCTCAATGCTGTACGTCCTAAAATGTATTGTATTTGTTTGAGATTTGTGTGCATTGAAATGTATTTGTTTTCCTCAAGATTGTTTTTGTTTGAGTCAACACTCATTGTATTGTTTCTGTGAACAGTTCTCACGGCAAAAATGTATTTTTGTTTGAACGCAACATTTGTCCTTAACTGGAGGGGAGTCAGGTTATGTGAGTTCCTCCACACCTATTACTTGTTAACAAGCGGCATCTGTGAAATTCTCTGAGCGTGCACATAGTCGTGCTGGATCAGGATAGGGCCTTCCCCAAACCTCTGCCCGGCATCTGCTTAAACTCAAGTTCATCCATCTGACTGCCAGATAGTGAGGTGTAATCTATCTTCCAGATAAACGTGTTTCTGCTGATCCAGAATCCAGTAGCTACATGCTTTCTCACCTCAAACCTCCTTCATTTCTTCATCAACTCGTTCATCAAACTGGGAACCTTCTTGCTGTGTGGCGACAGTGCCAACCGTTGCGCCAGTGTAGTCCCCCAGCCTACACCTCAATCATGGCCCCTAAACAGAAGTCTGATGCAAAGACTCAGCCTTGGAAATTCACAGACATTGTTGATTGTTCAATACACCAATGGCACTTGTGGGTGTCGACATCAGAAAATGTCTCAAATTGACCTTCGGGCCAAACAAGATCTGGAATCTACAAATCTACTGAATCCAGTCACACTTCAATGTGACTGGATTCTACAGCCACATAAATCCAGTCACACATTAATGTGACTGGATTCAGTAAATGCAACCGCAGCTTAACATACAGTACAACTCTGTATGTTATGCTACACTCCATGACAGAATTTCCAATCTTGCATGATGTCATAAACATCAGGCAAAGGCTTCACATTTACCAAAGTTTGAATTGCAAGCCGCTCCGATCGAAGTTCAAACTGTATGACCGTGCAGACAACCTGGCCCCATATTTGATCCAAAGTATCGTGTTTTCTCTAAAGCCATTAATACACTGATAAAAAACAACAGGCTTCTGAAATCACGCCATTTTTCTTTGTTCCCAACACAAATGAATAAATGAAAAGAATTTGAAGTCATTGTAATCATTTAATATGCTGAATTAAGAAAATTAAGTGAATGCTTGCGTACAGAACAAGAAAATATTTGTAAAAAGGTTACATCAAACTTCAAGACCAGAAAATACAACAGTACAGGGGAAAAACAAGTGAGATCAGTACTCAAATCAGGCCATTTTTCCAGGAGTATCACCCGCTATTATTCCATTGTAATCACATTATTGGACAGTCAGCTCTAAATCCTATCCTTTGCTCGTTTTTTCTTCATTACTCATTCCAATCCTTTATGTAAAATGAAATAAAAACTATCCACCCTTTTTGTTGGCAGCAGTCTTGAGTAAAATCAGGCGTGAGTATGTGAGAACAGTTGTGACAGTGGGCCATCTGGATGGAGTAGCGTGTGCCTGTTACTGTAGCACCTTCTGCCTCCTACAGGTCAGAACGAGCACATCTACCAAACAGACCTAGGGGAGGGCTGCACTAATTGTCTTTTAAATCCACGCGGTGGGACAGTCCTCATGCTAGTTAGATGTAGCTTCATCAGACAATGGCTCATGCCGAGGTCTCTGAGACTGGGAAAAGTTGAAGAAAATTTTTTTGTCATTTAAGGGGAGAACACAGCTGGATGCTTTCCAGGACATTTACGTTAAAAATCTATCATAAAGTGGGCAAACAATGGCCCATGGGCCCCATCAGGCCTGTGGTCGTTATGCTCCGGCCCACCAAAGATTGGTACAGAATTCACAAATCTGGGGTGAGGGTGTGGGCTGGCTGTCCAGCGGCACAACTGATGACTTCTCACAGTACACTGGTTGGGAAACACTGGTTTAAGCAGTTTAAGCAACAGGGTGACTTTACACATTTACTGCGTGAAGTTACCCTGTTACTTGAGGTAAAACTGGAAAGTGGATCAGGCATGTTATTTATGTGTACGCCCTTGTGGTGTTACTTTTCTATTGCTCAAATAAGGGGAGACATGAGCGGGATTCAATTGCTGGGATGGCCGAGTTTCGTGCACTACTGCTCAATATGTGTGATGACCACAGAGACATTTTCACAGTTATGTTCACAATGTAAGCACACACTAGTGAGTACCGCGAAGGTATAATTCTATCGAATAGCTCTTGCATGTAATCTCAATATAGTGTATGGTTTCCAAAATAGAGCAACCTCCAAAGCCTGCTGGCCGACAGGAATGCCAAACATTTACCATCTAAGCATTCTTTAAAGTTGTCGTTACTGCCAATGTGGCCTCTTTCAGGCACACAGGCAAATATCAAAACTCTGCTCCCCGACATGGGAGAGAAAGACTGGGCAAAAACGCACATGCTGTGTGTATGTATGACAGTCTCTCATCAGGGAACAAAGACATTTTCGGTACATTATTGCCATCTAGCGGACAAAGGTGATATCTGCGACGTTCAACCAAGCGCGACTCGAGCCTGAGGCACTGTGAGGTATTGAGCAAGGACGATATCAGCTATCTACAGTATATGTAAATTCATAATACAGTCGAGGAAAACACATCTGCGGTCGTTTTCAAGATGCAGTCATTAATATCCAACCACTGTTTATCACCGCAGGAAAACGCGGGTGTAATTTAAGTCACTTATTTTGTACAGCAAATTTCAACACTGCCATTAGCTGAAATTAGTCACACTTGTGTTTCACCACAGTGTCACTCGTAAATACATTCTATTGAATACGCCTGGCAAAGCTGTAAATGTGAGGCGGTACTCATGTTTTTGATCTGGTATTTCAAGAACAATCATCATACCTGATCGAACTTAATTTGATTCTGATAATTGAGTGCCGACGCGTGTGCAGTGTAGTATCGCGATGTAAATTTGTATCAGGATCAGATATGCCTTACTTATACCGGGACAAATCACTATCAGTGACGTCTGGTTCTGAACTGTAAGAAATAACTACGTTAATCCATGGGCACATAAACAGGTAACACAAGGCCAAGGAGCGATGTTCCCTTGGCTCGCTCCCGCAGTCGCCATGACAGAGCAAAGCAATCGGGCACCGAATGTTAAATCCAGCCTAACTGTAAATCAAATTAACCCATAACGATTTGACACGGTTCCCACGTGTTTACACATGCAGCTAATCAAGGTCAAAATCAGCGCCCCGTGTCTGGCAGATTAGCGTCTAGCTAACGTAGCAGCGGAGGTCAAATGAGGTACAATGAACGCAGCGCAGGTGTGTGTGTGTGTGTGTGTGTGTGTGTGTTTTCTGGCACACCTGAAAGATAAGGGGAATATCGCCAAGGATTCATTGTGAGACCTGATGGCAAAGGATGAAAATGCCTGTGCGTGGATTGACTGGGACCATGTATTCGTTGAATTCAATACAATACAATACAAGACAATACTCGACTATATACTTTTAAGATAACAGAAAATATAAATTCGCAATAACGACATTGGAGCACCAGATTAGAGACCCCACGTCTTCCTTAAATTGAGTTAATTGCATGAATTGGGAGGTTTTGTATTAATGAGCCTGGATTATGTCATTTGAATCAGTGCGTAGAGAATCGATAGTTAAGAATTCAACTTTGGGGACAGGTGAACCCTTATGTCATAGCAAAAACGAAACAAAACAATCCCCTTCACTCTCCAAAAAAGACCAAAATATGTACCTGAACTCGAATTTAAATTCGAGGTTATGACGTCTGAGCCTTCGTCAACTGGTACAAACCGAGAGCCTAAATAGAGCCTCTGCGGAGCATAGCTATCCGGGCAAATGATTAGATTGGCTTTATTTTCATTTTATTAGATAAATTAGTGTTCAGTAAAATAAAAGCTGAGTAAGCACGATATGCCCCATTGCTCACCAACATTTCTCCGTTGAAAAGGCTTATTATGTTGTCGTTTCTATGAATTTTAAACAAATTTTCTCCCAAAAATACACTCATAGATGGGATTTCTCCTCTGCTCCATGAAGTTTTTAGATACTCATGCCAAAATAGACGCACAACTCCTGAAGTAGCAAAGTTATCATCCTCAGTCCTTCAGTGAGGGACATCGTTATTGTCACACCAGACACAAAGATAGAAATAAAAACATATCCACGAAAAGAACCAACGCCCAACAACGTCACAACCCACCGTGAGCTCAAATCAGTCAGTTAAAATCAAATTTTAAGCGATGCTCGCGAGGGCAGCCTCCGATATCCGCACTTGGTCGCTGCCGTCCCCTAATTCCACCTAAGCTTGTCCTCCCTTGTTGAGTCTGCTGGCATTTTTTGGGGACACACCCAATGTCTCCGCCGCTACTCCCGGTGTGTTTACCTCCAGTATGACGTCAGTGCGACGGAGCAGCTGTTGACCTCAACGCCGCCCCGTTAACATGGCAACCATGTTTACGTGATGGCGTTGCGGGGACATGATGCAAAAAGCAGCAATTAAATCATTGCAACCTACCAGACAATCATTACAGGGATCGTGCTGAAGCAGAAGCATCAAAGATGCAATGTAAGGACCTGAAGCTAAAACAAAAGGAAGACAAGATCCGTGTCCCCAAGAAGCCCTGTGGGAGAAGTAAATGCAGAGAGAAAAACAAACTCAAGAAAGTTAGAACGCCCCGCAGGAACTATCAGGTGCTGCTGGATGAGCTTAGGCAGAAGGACGCACTGGCGGAGACAGACGTAATGCAGCCGGTGATGTGGAACAATTCGACCATGCATCATCCGTCCGTCTACGGCTTGGGCGAGATGCAAACCTGCGAGGGTTACGCAGCCCACCTGAGCCCGGGCGGGGTGGGCATCGCCTGGAAAGATCCGGCCCCCCACTACGTACAGAACGGGCTGGTCCAGACCAGCGACCATCCCGGATGCATTCAGTTCCACCCAGTGCCCTCAAACGAAACCTCACAGGAGGACATCAAAGTCCCCGAGAACTCTGACGGTATCATGGACCTCATTCAATCTTGGACATGCATAACCAGCAGCCTGGGATGCATCCCCACCTCCACATCTTACGCTTCCCCTGTGACGTCTGATTCGGTGCAGGTGGTCCAACATCACGCGGGGAATGAGTTTATGGGACAGCTGGTCACAGCCTCCAATGAGCCCATTGGGCAGCCCGTTACCGTGGCAAATGATTCCGATTACGGTTCTGCACACTTGCAGACAGGTCAGAGGTGCACGCCGTACATGGGGCATCCCGGGAACGGAGAGACTTGGAACGGCAAATCTGCTGCCGCTTGTTACCCGGCCTCCATGCAGATGCTCCCCGCCCTGACGGATGGGAACCAACGATTCATGCAGTACCACACTATCCAAATGCCTGCACAGGCCTGGAGAGTATCTGAGCCCGCGACCAACAGGCCCACAGTGTACAGTGTGAACAGAACAGGTAAATGGGGAATCTTGGGTCTCTGTGTGTTCATCTCATAGAATTTGAAAGTTTACACATTGAGGAGCTCTACCTGCTCCATCTTGGAAAGAGCCTTGAGATACCCTCTGTTATGATTTACAAATAAAATTGGATTGAATTGAATTAAATCTAGTAATATCAGAAATCATCCTGTCAAAATTATTCTAAAAATGTCTGTGGCACTTAGATCAAGAAATCCAAATTGAAATTCCTGATTTCTTTGCTGTTTTTTTCCTGTCGTCCCAGATGACAATGTCTCGCCCGCCGTCTCCGGATGGTTCGGCAATATGGACGCCCAACAGCCAACCATCAACAATCTCAGCTGCATGCCCATCACCAGCACATCTCTAATGCCAGACTCGAGCTCAGTGGTCCAACATCATTCCGGAGGGCAGCAGGTTCCCTCCTCAAATGTTTCTGATTACAGTTCAGCGCACTTGCAGACAAGCCAGGGGTGTCCACCGTACTTGGGACATCCAGGAGCAGGGGTGACCTGGACTAACAATCCAGCTGCTAACCAGCACACCCCCATCCAGATGGTCCCAGCCCATACAGATGAGCACCAACGGTTTATGAATTCCTATCCGACTTCGCTGCCCCTTCAGAATGGGAGATTCCCCGAGCCAGCGGCAAAACGGCCAATGTACAGTCTGAGCAGAAATGGAAAGTGTTTTTTATTATTCCACATCATTCCTCTATCATATTTTTTGTGTTCTTGAATGGAATGGCACACTGTAAATTCGGCTGAGTAATTATTTTCGGTTTTCTTTTTCTCTAGGTGAACAAATGTCTCCAGCTTTTAGCGGATTGTCTGGATACCTGAATACTTCTGCATCAGGTGTGATGGTCCAGCATCAGCAACAGCAAATGGTCCCGGCTCAGGAGACGTGCCTGTGGTACCAGTCTGCCTCCTCAATGAGCAACCCTGGTCCCAACCTGGTTGCAGAGACCTGGAACAACAATCCTGCTCAGTACTGCCCACCTATGCAGACCATCTCGACTAATACCAATGGATATCAGAGCTCTATGCAGTTCCATCCTGTGGAGTCCAAATCCGGAGCACTGCCCATGGTCGAGGCCTCCATGATGGCACAGCAGGCACCTCCTGCTTACGTCTCCTCTTATAAATGTGATGAGCAGAGGAGCACGGACCCCATGGGGCAGTCCGTTCCTGCGAATAATTCACATTACGGCTCTGAGCAGTTGCAAGCAGGTCAGAAATGTGCGCCGTATGTTGGGCTCTCAGTGACCGGAGAAACTTGGAGCAACAACCTGGCGGGGTACTGCCAACCCATGCAAACAATACCTGCCCATGCCAGCCGATTTCAGGGATCTATGCAGTTCCATCCTGTGGAACCCAAACCTGGGACCATGAACGTCTCGGAGACCTCCACAGTGGCACAACAGGCTCCTGCACATTATGTGTCTGTCAAGACGTGTGATGAGAAGCCACACTCGGAGGCCATGGGGCAACCTGCAAACGATGGGGATTTTGGCTCAGGAGTACTGGGGACGAATCAGATCGGTGCACCACACACAGGGCACCCTGGGAATGGAGATACCTGGCACAATGGCACTAGCCAGTTTTGCCCTCCTATGCACACAATGCCTGCCCATGCAAACATACAACAAGGAGCTGTGCAAGCCCTCTTCCATCCAGTGGAGTCCACGCCTGGACCTAACAATGTCGCTGAGGCCTCCATGTTGGCGCAACAGGCCCCGCCCCATCATCTGTCTGCCAATAAGTGTGATGAACAGCCACACTCAGAGCCCACGAGCCAGTCTGCTCCCGCGGTGAGTGATTCGGATTATGGCTC
>OMPJ01010095.1:27454-46148 GCA_900312935.1 Carapus acus
TATGGCTCGGCATATTTGCAGACGGGTCAGAGATGTGCAGGGGGTCTCGGAGCTGGAGAGACCAGAAACAACAACGCTGCGCAATTATGCCCAACCTCGCAACCCAATGCCCACCAAGGGTCTGTGCAATTCCACACGGTGGAGCCTCAGGTCGGATCTGTGCTGGTGTCTGACGCCTCAGAGATGGTGCAGCAGGCCTCAGCTCACGTCTCTGTCAATAAATGTGACGAGCAGACACTCACGGGGCCGCCTGCTCACGGCGCGAACGAAGCGGAAAACGAATGGGCCCACTCGCAGGCCAGGCAGAGATGCACGCCGCAAATGGGGCACTTTGGGGCTCAGGAGAGCTGGAACGATAACCCCACTACGCATTCTCTGCCGATGGGCGCAATGCCGGCGCACGCAAACACATACGAAGGCGCTATGCACTCATTTGAGGCCCAAACTGGATCGATTCTCGATGGCGAGGCAGCCATGATGGCACAGCATGCGCCCACACACGTCACCATCTTTAAATGTGAGGAGCAGACACAGAAGGCGCCCCTGGGGCAGCCTGTGCCCGTTGGAAATCAGTCAGATAGTGAATCTGTCCATTTGCTGACGAGTCCCGGGGTAGGAGACACCTGGAACAGCAACCCCGATCAGTATTTCCTACCTATGACCATGATCGCCACCGATACAAACGGATATCAGAGGCTGGAGCATTGTTCTCCGTTTGAGGTGGATTTTTCGGATTTCAGTGGTCTGTCCGACTATCTGAACGACGACCCCACAAAACCTCAGTCCATCCACATTTTTGATGCCTCAAAAATGGACGAGCAGGCGTCCTCACCGTGTGAATCTGACGATAATTATGAGGCGTTATCAAGAATATTAGAGGAGCACCTTGACCGGGAGGAGTGTCTCCCCACTTGATGTCTGCTCCTGTGACATTTTTTGTCCCATTTTTTCACCCCATTTTTTCACCCCAATTTTTCCCCACGTATGTGGTAGTTCAAGTGGAATCATAATAGCGCATTTTTTTCACAGTGATCAATAAACCTTTAACTCATTATTTAAGAAAAAGGTGCACTTTAGTAAGATTTGTGCCCGACAACATGCAGTCAGAGCAAAGTTTTTTGAGAATATGTGAGGTCACCTGCATACACAATTCACAAAACATGCAAGCAGATCGCACTGACAGGGAATAGCGGCGAGCAATACCATTCAGTTTAGCATTGCAGTCCAAACAATGCTTGAGCGAATGAAAGTGCACAAACAAGCAGATTTGTCAATGTGAAGTCCATCTCTATGACTGTTGAGACAACTTTGTAAACGCCATCACGCCCTAATAACAGCTAATTAGCAAATATGCAAGTTTATGAATATGCCCACTAACTTAACTTGCGAGCTGACTACACAAAGACTAAACAAAGCGCGACACAAAATAACCGCCAATAAAACAATTCAGTTTTAAACTTTGAAACCTTAACATACCAAATACTGTCTCTGCCATGGATTTTAGCAAGTGGAGGGCTGCGATCTTTCCTCCAATTCAGTTTGGCAACTTTAGTGGTCAAATTGACTGTGAGCATTGAATCCACGATGACAAAGTCTCGAAAACATATCAAAATCGGAGAGGGTCCGTGTCGTTCAGTATGCTTGGAATACATCATTGCCCCTGGATGGTGTAGATGTCTAGATGGATCCTGCCATGGTGAAGTTAAATAGAAACTGGCCCCAACCAATAGTAATTTGCTGTAATTACACTATGTCGGTTTTGCTGGACACGAAATGCTGAACTCTTGTCAATTTCAACTCGCTGCCATACCATCCATCCTGGTCTGACACATGAAGTTTTGCTGGCTTCTTACTCATCTCAAACAACTCCACACAACTGGCCTCAATCCTCATCAATACAGCTAAAGCTAAGGTAGGTAAACATGGAACCTTGGGCAATTCCAGGTCCCTCATCCTCCCCCACCATCTCTCACAGTCTCACCATTTCTACCTCTGTGCAGAACTATGACCCTGAGCTACGTGGAGCAGGTGTGTGGCGGACCTGCATTGAGATGATCACTGAGAGCTTTTGCTGTTGTTACACATACAAACCTCACCAGTCGAGAGGGATTATTTCTTTGGTCTTTTGAATGCAACTCCAACTTACCGACAATAGGCATGGTAAGCACCTTATGCTGCTCTACATTTACAGTATTTTCACTGGCTGCTCCTTGTCACTGGCATCATGTTTGACCCCATTTAGGACATGTGTCCACGCTATCAGAGGCTCAACAAATGACTGTGGACTCCCAGTTACCTCCGCATGTTTCTCCTTTGGTTCTTACCATCTGCAGGTCCTGTAGTTGTATCATGCTCTGAGATATCCTGCCAGCAAGGAGTTGGGAGGATGCATTTTTTCCTCTGTCCTCAGGTAATTTTCTTGATTGACTTTTAAGGCCTCTTTAGTGGGCTAGGGTATAGCCACATTTTCTGTTCAGGTTGGATAGTGCAGTTATTTATAGCAGTACTGTATTCTCATGCAGGTGCATTGGAATTCTGCAATGGAACCTCTGAAAAGTTGTTCGGGACGCATATTTTGTCTTGTACACCCTAAAGCTGCAGGACTCACTACCTCACCACTACCGATCAGCTTCATTTTGAAGTTGTTTCGAACCTTGAGCCATTATTTTTTATAATGACTTTGGGGCCCAAAGATCGGAGTCCTACCTTGAATCTTTGGCGCACAAATGCACTTTTTTTTTTTTTCTTCCTCCTCTTTTTTTTACTTCTACGAGTGTGGAGATTCAGTCTGGTTGACAGGACATCAGCAATCTGTGGCCAGCGAGAGGACAAACTTAACACAGTGACAGAGAAAATTCTGCTGTGGGGGGCTTTGGATCTTACAAGGGCTATGAGGCCAGAGTCTAGCATCATAATCATCATCATGATAGAGTATTATCACAATATATCATCACCCACTACACATAATCAGAGAGAGAGGGAGAGTCAGTGTTTCTCCATCGCACGTTTATGTTGCACACTGGCCGTAATCATTGTTTAACTTTCTTGCTCTGCGTTATTATTTGCAAAGTCCAATTGATTTGCAAAATCCAGTTGATTCTTGAATCTACCTGTTCCCAAATCAAGCGCTTCCATTTAAGTTAAAATCATTAACTTCCATAGGGCGTGAGGATATCCTCGCTTGTTTACTGCTTCTGCTAATACTACGTCTTTCAGCTGTTGACTAATTCAGTGGCTATGGGTTACTGTAAAGGCTAATATGCACAGCCACTGTGCTAACTGGAAGAAAAGCTTTGAAAGGGGTTTAACCCTGAATCATGTCTCAGGCTCTCCAGATAAGCCTTGTATATCAGGTATGAACTGAAAATCAATTAAACAGTTCACTTAACTAGCATTTTTTAGTGTGTTGTGATCTTTTTAGTTTCCGATCATCTTGTTTGTCCTGGTTATTCAGTGTACACATGTTATGAGCAGATTGGATGTCCCTTCCTCAGCCAAATGACCCCACTTAAATGACTCCAGCTGCCGTCTATTTTGAACCGCGTGACGCTGGAAGTTGTGCAATACAGTTGCGAGAGGCCAGCTAAGCCACGGCCCACTGTGAAAAATACCTTTCACATTCCATAGTAGCGAAACGTGGTGAGAGAGCCACATGCACCACCTGAAAAGCGATCCATAGCTGGACTCAACAGCACAGATGCAGGTTTGATTGGCAGTGAGCCTCTCAGTGGATGAACTGGACACAAACGATGTTTAACTGGGAGGAGGAGTGGAACATCTCTCTGGCAGGCTGCGGCTTCAGGAGTGTTTACCATCTTGGGGCCTTGAGCTGTTTCCTGGAGAGGGTCCCTCGTCTGGTTCAGGGGGCTTCAAAAATCTGTGGAGCTTCGTCAGGATGTCTGGTGGCTGCTGCTGTGACTGTTGGGATTCCAATTGGTGAGTCAACATTCTGCACAATTGGATCTGATTGCCCGATAAGCCGTTTATATCAAGAATACATTTGCCATCACTGATGCGACACCACACTTCCTTCGTTTAGTCATACCTTCTTCATTGAATCGTTCTCTTGTAGAAGACTGAACAGTTATTGCTGAAATTCTATTTGCAAAACATGAAACATCATTTAGTGCATGAGAGACTAGAAAAAACACCAGGGTTGAACCAAGAACACGACAATTCTTTACAAAAGGAAGTGAATAGAGTAATAAGAAGGCGTATTTCAGCATCTGTGCCAACCGGTTCATGTTTGTTTGCATATTCATTCTCTCAGGTCAGGGTTATGCTATCTCACCTTATCAAGTGTTATGAGTGAAGTAAACATGCCAGTCACCAGGTTCACTGACACACACGCACATTTACAAACTCAAACACGCACACTCAATTGCACATGGACAAAGTGAGGGCAAACTTCAGGGGCCACTTTAAGGTCAACACAGGCATAACATAATAAGTATCTGCTGCGCCCTCTCCCGTCCTCACAAATGTAACTCATCTTAGCTACAATTTTCATTATCTGCCGTTCCAGGTACGGAAATTCATCACAGCCTCTAAAATGTGCAGTTATTGATAACAGCTGTAGTATCATAACTATGATCAACCTTTCCCTCTTTGCAGAGAAATTGTGCGAGGATGTTCTCACCACAGCAAAACAGGCAAGAAAACACACACTGGGAGTTTTCCACCCAACCTTCAGTCTTCTACAAGTCACCCTGGACCGGCTGCGGGTGAGACTTCCAGAGGATGCCCACATCAGGGCCTCTGGGAGGCTGTGTGTGTCCCTCACCAGACTGGATGACAGGTCAAATGTGCTGGTGTCGGAGTTTGAGAGCAGAGAGGAGCTCATCCAGGTGAAACACAGAAAGAACTCGGGTTCTCACCCTGGTTTCCCTTTGTTGTCTCAGTACCAACCTGTCTGCTTATTCAGGTTTTGACATGTAGCTGCTTTTTCCCTGTTTACTGCGGTGTGACACCGCCATCGTACCGAGGAGTGGTGAGTGTGAACTCCGGGGTCTCGTATCTGTCATTAACATACGAGTAAAGTGAATGTTCCTCCTGCTGCCCTGTCCCTCAGTATTACATGGATGGAGCTCTGAGCAACAACATGCCTCTCCATGAGAACAGGAACACCATCACCGTAGTCCCGTTCTCTGGGGAAAGCGACATCTGCCCAAAAGAAGGCACGTTCAACATCCACGAGGTTCACTACGGCCACGTCAGCATCCAAGTCAACAAGAACAATGTGTATCGCATCTATACGTCATTCCTCCCTCCGAAGCTTGAGGTGGGTCTAGCTGCTGGTCTAGCTCCCTCACTTGGATTTTTTTTTTCTTGTAATGATAGAGATTTATGGGCATCCCCGACCTCGGCTCTCCTTACTTGCATGAGGTGCAAATGAGGATAAATCGGATTTTGTACTTTACATTTTACAGACCCTGGCTGAGATTTGTCATGATGGCTACATGGATGCTCTTCGCTTTCTTGCGAGACTTGGTGAGCTCCTCCCAGCACCGCCAAATGAACAGAGCATGAGAGAAAGGGCCTGGCCCCGCTTTTCTGCTCATGTGCTCCGCCCATGAAGTGTCACGTCAGCAGAAACTAGTTTCTGCCATGTGGTTAGTGTCCATAACATTGACAATTCATCTACAATGGACGTCTGCCTTTGCTTATATCACAGATTTGTTGGAGCATAAAAACATCCCGGCTAGTTTCGGAGCATGTAAGCACGCTTGCTGTGACCTCGTGACAGAAACTGCTACGCATGACAGACTGACGTGTCCTCAGGATGAGGATGGCGGGCTGGACCACAAGCTGGTGGAGAACCTGCCAGTTAGCATTAAGCTAGGTGAAGGCATGCTTTGCATGTTTGTGAGTCTGGTCAGAGGCTGACATGGCTGAAAGAGAATATCCAAACCAACACTGGGAAAATTGCCATTTCAGTGCTGTGTGAGATGTGCAAGGACAATCGAGACGATGGTGGACAAGGACCGTGGTTTGCTGGGCTCCACCCTGCTGGAATTGTGTTGATGCTGCTGAGTGTGTGTGCTGTGCCCCTGGAGATGATCTTGGTACTCACCAAAAGGTGAAGAAGACTGCCTCGCCAGTAAGAGGGATGAGCAGGGTACTCTGAATCAAGACAACAATCAAAGTTTACTAATTACGATGAGTTGTTGTTTGGCATATACCTGTACATTGTTTCCTTCCAATGGTTATTCTTGCAGCACTATATTTTTATATATCTGATTGTGCGTTACCCAGTTTGATTTGTAACAAAGTGTGCTGTGATCTGTTTTCCACGGTTGCAGTGTGATGGTGTGGGGCTGGATGATGACATGCAGACTGTGCACCTCTGCCATGTCCCTATGCAGAGACATGTGGAAGAGAGGACGAGTCAACAAGATAAAGAGTCTCGGCGGGTATGTTTTAAACCAGGCAATGACTCATGCACATTACAAAACCATGGCATAATTACTACTACAGTATACTACTACTACTACCTCTACTCCACTACTTAATAACGACCTCTCAGTGCTCACCACTTCCTGTCTTCCTTATATTGGTGTTTTGCAGTGAATCCTCAGAGTATATCTGTGCCCAGCGCACAGACAACAAAGGTCAGTTATTGACTTTGAAAGTTACCTCAAAGACCAACAGGGAGCTCCAGCATCCCTTCGCCCCCATGTATGCCCCGTCTACCCTACCCTCACAGCTGCAAAGGGGCAAATGATTTTCACTCACAGAGACAAACAGACACACACATAAAACTATCCAGACTTATTGGTCTGAGTTACTGTTGTGTGTTTTCAATGTGTTTGCATTTGCTCATTTGATCGTAACACAAGAAAATAACAGAAATAGTGAGATGTGGCATGGTTACTAGTAACCAGCTGGTGATAACTTTATTTACAAGTCTCATTTATTTATTGGTGTTCTAAATTTTCAAGTGTTGTTCTGATGTTATGTGTTTTAGTGCAGTTTGTTGTTTTTATCATGTTTATGCAACAAAAGTATATTTTCCACCAAATGCATATGTTATATACTTCAATGACTTGGAAATAAAATCAAAATAAAGCCAAGCTACAATTTTTCAAAAACACAAAAGGAGAGTAATCCTTTCAACCATTAAAAAAGGTTTGCTAATATACTGTAGAAAACACATCATCAGGATATTTTAATGGACATGGTTGATAAAATTCCTTATGACTTACATTTTCTGAAATGTACAAAACATATCTCAAAACTTCCTAAAACCAAAAAGGTTAGGATAACACAGATTAAAAGAAGACTGTATGAGTTTTTGTAACTCAAGTCATAAAAAGGCTTGTGGAGATTCCTGCGCTGGAATCAAGAGCACAGTCCGATGAGTCTGGTTCGACTGAAAAGTCATAGCACCAAGCACGCTAAGACGAAGTATTTTAAACTGTCCTCACGCAGAGGGTCACACAGGCGCACGTCTGCACGCTCAGCTTTGCAATCCACTCTCCTGTCACAGCAGCAGATATACGTACGTACATTCACTGCATCTTGCTGCAGTGTGGGTACAATACAGTACAAAGGCAAACATTACCGTATTAACACATGATCTTTCACACAACAGTTGAGCATGATTGCAAGTCCCTGATTTCACATATTTAAAAAGACGACCAGGAAGGAAGTCATATAAGTGTATACAAGACAAAAGAAAAACAATAAAGAACAAAGATTATTCTGCAGACTTGCTAAAAATTCATCTATGTGTATATACTGTATTTTCCTGACAAACTACTGTAAAACAATTAAGAATCTACAACTGGGAGAAATAAAACGCAGGTGAAGGACAGAGATAGCAGAAGTCTGTGTCCAGAGTCTTGCAGATGTCCATCCTCATACGCTGGCCTCCTTTGGTGCTGCCATGTCTGGTATCTGGTCTGCAAAGGACTGGGTCATCCACTCTCCCTCGGGGACCTGGCCGGCCGACTGGGACGTGCTGGCCGCAGCTGCTCCGTCTGTGTGTGGGATCAGAGTGGCATTGGTTGGGTGAGTCACAATGACTTGAGACGCATCCCAGCACCTCTTGTGACACTGATTCCTCTGTCATGTATAACCTTCTGGCTCGCCTAGGTCTCCTCAGTTGAATAATTCACAATATGTATCACAAATGTTGTTATATGGAATTCTTTTCAAACTTTAAGTGGAAAAACATTTGAATGTAAGAATTCAAATTCAATTCAAATGTAAGAATACTCTTGACACGGATTGCTTTTTCAGGTACGTGTGCAAGTGTGTACGTACTGCTCTCTGTGTCTTCAGCAGTCGAAAATGCACAATGGCCGTTGCTCTGCGGCTGGCCCTCAGGTCCTCTCTCTGTATATGCCCCACCATAGGCGTCTTCGTAACCTGGATCATACTGCTCCTCTTTGATTGCCATCCTCTTAGCATCCTCTGTTGGTCAGGGGAAAAAATGCCATCGTCTCTCAGAAAATTTGCATCTCAATTTCGTTAATGCTCGGCATGAGCAGGGGCTGAGAAGATGCTGTGCCAGTGCTGCTCACCCTTAGCCAGCTCCAGGTTGAAGCTGTAGTTGACCTCCTCAATTTCAGTGCTTCTTTGGACGCCCCTCAGCTGATCCCGTAGCTCCCTCAGTTTAATATAGAAGTGGACTTTGTCCTGCGCACGCGGGAACTGAGCACAACGGGCACTCGAGGAGGGCATCAAGTACAGTGCCTGTGGAGACGGGACATGACACACAGGTCTGTTAATCTGAGGTTGGTGCTGCTTAAAAGAAAATTGACTGACAAGAAGGAAATCAATGAAACTGAGCAATAAGCACTATTTTGAGAATAAGATAGGCAAACTTTTAAGATTCATTCAAGCACTTACCACATCACAGTCTGGTATCTTGTGTGGCTGCAAACCAAAATCAAGTTTCTGTGGTTTTTTACCAAAAAGCTCTCTACAGAACATTTCGTAGATACCTGGGGGAGGAGAAAAATGTCATTAACAGGGGTGGAACTGCTCCTGCCGCTCTGCAGAAGAAACACGTACATTTTCCATTGAAGACAGCGATGAGAGGTTTGAACTGCTTCAACTTCTCCACAAGAATCTTGCCTCCTTCACGCAGCTCTTTACTGTTGAGAGTCAAACACACAGTGAAAAATTATGTCTTTTTGTACAACATAATGAATATAAATTTGACATTTGGATCGATGTTGCTGTTTCTTGGTGATCTTACCTGCTGAGGTCTTTGCTTCCTGGTGTCGCCCTGGCCACCATGTTTGTGAATCCCATTTTGTATTTAGTGGGCAGGCTGGTGTCGTCCATGTGGTTGAGCTGTGCTTCAGTAAATCCAGACAGGAAAAGGCACTTCCCTGCAGCAAATACAAAAAGCATGCAGTAAGGGCAACTCATTCTGAGGATTTTCCAGATGTAAACATCTCCAGTTGATCTGGAGATGTTTACATTTGTTTTCATCTGACATGAAAACGCAAGTTGTACAAATATTAACTGTTGACATAGCTAGATGCACTACATCAAGCTTTATAAACTATGATGGAAAAGACATTCTGAACCTCAAGGCAACTCAAAGATTCCAGCTGATGAAATGACTAAAATTAAAACTAAATTTGTCCGGCTACTTTATCATTTTGCTCCATGCGATTCTATTGTATGTTTTTGCTCTCCTTTTGCGGCCACTGCTTCTCTTTTTCCTCTTTTTTTCCATGCAAAACAAGTTTCAACATCTGGTTGCTTGGTCACTGTTTTCAGTCTCCCACCTTCTCCTTGTAAGGGGAATGAGGTGGAATATAATCGAGGTTCATTTTTCAACAATAGACGCTCGACACACTTACAAAAATGATTTCCTGGACCAGGGAACCATCGTCCAATATAAGCTGCCATCAGACCCGGATTGATGCCAATCTGAAAGCAGAGCAGTGGCTTTAGGCAAACTCAACAAGCAAAAGATATAGACACATATTGTTGTGGTGGGCAGGGAATCTTACAATGACATAGTCTAGGTTGTACTCCAGCAGGTCTGGGAGAGTTTTTTTCATAACCTCCTCCTCTGACATTCCCTTGAAGCGATCAATTTTCCGCTTGACTTTCTTGAAGGTCTCATCTATCTTCTCCTGCTTCCCATCTTCTTCGCCTTCTTTCGCCTTCTTGGGTTTAGGACCAGGTTTGCCTTTGGGTGCATTTGGGTCCTTGGGCGCCTTTGGCGGCTTAGGTGCCTTGGGTGCCTTTGGTTCCTTCGGTGGCTTGGGTTCCTTGGGTGGCTTGGGTTCCTTGGGAATTTTGGGAGCTTTGGGGGGCTTGGGTGGCTTGGGTTCCTTGGGTTGCGCTGACCTGCCTCTCTTTTTGGCTGCAGCTTTTGGGAATGACATATTAATTTAAACAACAGTGTCAGTTAGTCCTGTCTGTTTGAAGAGGTGTTTTAGGGGAATCATAATAGCATGACCAGTACATTTAGATATGAAATGTAAGTTGATTTGTTACATTACCAATGATAAAGTAGGGTTCATTTAAGTGCTCCAGTAACCCTCACATCAAGATATACTGAACTTAAAAGAAGTTGTCATGAAATGCTGATCACTAGAAACTTAAATGGCAAGTGGACAACTCACTGCCACAGGTCTACAGAAGGGCTCCTACGTTTTGCCAGGTTGGCGGGTTCCTGTTGGTCGGCCATAGGTTCAGGGTCAGCCATGTTAGCCATGGCTCTCTCTGCTGCTGGTGTCTCTGGGTAAGGAAACCTATCGTTCGGATTGAGGCTTAGATACTGTGCCTGGAGGGCTTGGAACTGCTGTGCTGATTGAATCCTGCAGTGTGAGGAGAACAGAAAAAAGGGGCTACATGGTTACTGTGATGTCTGCACAGAGCTGTCACATAAAATACATCTAACAATCATAGACATTCACCTTGCCCATTAGTTGTGTGTGTGTCTGTGAATGGGAGAGTTATACACAAGATGACATTGAAATGTTTAGCAGTAAATTCAATGTGCACCACAAATTCATTTGTTATTCAGTTATTCAAAAAACCTGTCCAATGCAGTGTTATAACATGTCATCAAAATAAGCCACACCTGGACAAATGATGACAGCAGCATGTTTATCAAATTGATTAGAATTAAGACGTGGAGTTGAGCCCATTCTAGATTAGCATGCTTCCTTTTCATTTTCTCCATTTCCCTATACAATATTCAGATGTGAGTATCACCTGACTTAATAATCTAAATAATTTCTTTCAGCACAAACATAATGTTGTTTCACAAACAAAACTGTAAAATGTGAGAAATCATGACGATGATTGCGTAAGCAAAAAGGATGATGGGGCACATGCATCTATTTGGAGTTCATCACACTTAAGCCACTCATAGGCTAAAATGTGAAGTCCCTCACTATGTTGGAGGGGGGATCGAAGACTCACCACTGTTGCAGATACTCTGAGGACACTGGCAGCGGTCCATTCCTGTTTTCCTCCATCTTTTGGTGTCGCTTAAACTTTGATGGATAAATCAATATGGAATGTTGAGCTGGGTGATGTGCATGAGGCTTTCACTAAAATATCAGTGATGAACTTCATTGTATGTGCCAGGTCAATGCTGACATTTTAGTCTGAGTAGCAGCAAACTACATAAAATAACAAAAGCAACAAATGATAACTAAAGAGGAAAGGCACATAAGGGACATGGGATTATTTGAAGAACTACGTGTTAGAATTGGTGGTCTATATCAAGCTTTATATACTTTGAGAAGCCAGTCACATGATGGCACATCTGTTGTCCTATCTTTTGTGCTAGGCTAATCTGGAGCCAGGCTTAAACAATGTATCTCGTTTGTCGGTTTGGTGGGATGTGGGTTCAGATTAAGACAACAGCATGGCCTTCATATTGTTGTTTTATATATTCTGATCTGATTTAGTTTCCGACTGTTTGTAGTATTTCCCTCACAGTGCCACAAGTACAGCTAACGTTAGCCGGTTAGCTAGCCGGTTAACTTTAGCATGGATGAATGATTTCCTTTCGGCGAGGCAAAGAATGAATAGAAATCTCAACATTTACATGAAAAAACCTACCGGTTGGAGTGGTTATTCAAAACCAATCGCCCTACGTAGATCGGTGAAATATCTCTTTGTCGATTTCAATTAAGTATTCCAAATCTTAAAGCTGGAGGAAAGGCAACAAAGACATGACAGCATTGAGGCTCCACTATGACACAGGACGAATCCTTACAAACTGATTAGGGGACGCCGAGAGAAAATTGCTTTGCGATAGTGCCGTTTATTGAAATCTGACACAGATTTCATCAGATGAAACATAGAAAGCCGTACAATTAATCCGTCTTTTGGATCAGATGGCAAAAAGCGCAATTAACACACCGAATTCGTCATTCAGAAAAATATTTCACCCCTATTTGATATTTGGTATGCACTGAACGGGTTTTAAACGCAATAAGGACAATGGTGATTGGCTTACAGCTATGTTGACAAACAGAACGTTGATTCATGCAGTCTCCCTGCCAAACTACCTCAGATTTAATAGTACAACATCGAAAACTTCCTTTATCATTTTCAACTTATTTACGGTATGTTTCCCCATCAGTCTCTTTGACCCAATCAACTCTTGTTTGCTGTAATCCGTTTGCATCTCGTCTATAGTTGTTTCCTGATGCCAAGGTAGAGACATAGAAGAAGTTGTAACTATCGGAGCTGTCCAACAGCCTCGAGCAATACTGCACTTTAGTTAGATTGCATTCCCAACTTATAGGGAAGTTCAGCATTGGTTACAGAATATGCTTAGGAAAAAAACATTCTCGGCACCTGAAGCATGAGACTGTCTGCATTCTAAACAGCATTTCTTTTTTTCCCTATTTTTTTCTTCGATCGGACTCGGTCTAGGTCACCCAAGCGAAAAACTTACAATGGCGATAGACTCGATTAACACACGATTCGGTCAATTCTGAGCTGTTAGTTAATTAACGCATTTCAATATGAAATTCTGAAAATTATGAAATGGTAAAAGTCACTTATTCCTCACTCTCTGTTTGCTAGGTTGTGCAAACGAACCCTAGAGCTCCACTGATAAAACACACTCCACATATATAAGATTTATTTTCAAAAGGATTTTCAGGCCAATTTTATCTGCATATAACACAATTCCATCACAGAGTACAAACATATATTTCAACAACAGGAAAAAGCATTTTTCTAAAATTCAATTCAATTTTATTTGTATAGTTCCAAGTCATTACAGAAGTTATCTCAAGGCGCTTTCCAAGATGGAGCAGAGATGAAATGAACAAAAAAAAACCCCATAGGAAATCAGTGTGTATACACAGTATTTAATATGTAATAAATTATATATTTTAAAAATCCTTGCTCATCAATGGGTCATCCTCAGTGGTGACCTTTGTGCATCCAACATGTGGTTGAGGTGCTTTGAGTTTGCCAGCCAGTGTTGCAGCGGCATGATATACTTGCCATGTGGTTGGCATCTAGCCTGGCACCTTTCCTACAACACAGCATGAGAAATATCATTTAAATAATTTCATGAATTAGTTACATTTCAGTTTTATTCATCGCAAATGGTGTGGAGGTAGTCATTTGTTGAAGTGATGGTGAGGATAGTCTTTCAACTCATTACACTTACATTGTGACTGCAGATGTTGTGCGATTCACCTATTCTGGTCAGGTTCCTCCAGGGGACGAGAAAGTGCAGGAACTGCTGTTTTCAGATCCGTCAGCACGCAGACCCCCACACTTGTCGTATTCTGGATCCTCCTGCTCTTCTTTGATTGAAATCCTCTTGGCATCCTCTGTGCAAACAGGTCGATATGAATCATTGCCGGCAATGGTAAATACTGTATACTATTTTTCCCTGCTCGACTCATTGACGCCAATCCTTAAATCAAATCGTAATTGCAGGACTCCCTGTCTAAACATGTTGCTGCTGAGTTACAGTCCCCAAAGATATCAAAACAAGAACATGCAATAAGACTGCACAAATGATTCAGCTCTGCCACCATCAACAGTTTGGGCATGTCGCAAACTAAATACCAACTTTATGGATTCTGAGTCGGTTTTCTTGTTTGTGAAGTTTTTTGGGGGAAAATGCCATTGCATTTCAGCCAAAGCAAGGAATGCGTCTCTAATGGTCACCATTGCTTTTATTTTAGCAAAAGTTGTCATGCTTGCCCAAACAGAATTTATCATCACTGTCCACGCTGGTTTGCTTATTACAAGCAACAAGCCAGAATTGTAGCGCCGATGGCTGTCAGAGAAGGTAAGTGAATGTGAGGAATGCCAGCGAATTTTCTTTGTCTAGCTTCTGGCTTTTAGTAGCTTTGTAGTACAAAAAATAAGCAATTGACCTTTAGCCAGCTGCAGGTCGAATGAGTATTGTGTCTCCTCTACGTCCCTCACAGGCTCCTGGCCCTTCATCTGATCTTTCAGCTCCTTTAGCTTGATGTAGAAGTGCACTTTGTCCTGTGCACGAGGAAACTGGGCACAGCGGGGGCTTGATGACGGCATCAGGAAGCAAACCTTGATGGATGGAAACAAAATAGATTTCTGGGTCAGGGATGTGGGGGAACTTATTCATGCCGTGGTACAAATTAGACAATAAGATACCTTGTGAATGTGGCCAAAGTAACTCACCGTTTCTGTTTCAGGGATTTTGTAGGGCTGTAATCCAAACTCAAGATTACTAGCCTTCACACCAAAAATTTCTTTGCAGAAAATTTCATATATTCCTGCAAAAAAATATACCAGTCTTATACTGCTAAACCAAAGAACACATAAATATAGACAAACATTTCCAGCAGGGACAAAACAGAGAGAGAATACTTTTGATGGATTTACCTTTTCCATTGAAAGCTGCTATCAACGGCTTGTACCTCTGAAGTTTGTCTAGTAGCTGCCGACCTCCCTCACGAATCTCCTTACTGAAACAAAAAAATATATTTTTAGGGATGTAGAACAGGAACATGGGCAAAACCTTTTAATGCATTCTGATGACTGCAGGAGAACCTCTAAAATAAAAACTATCCAGTAGACTAATTTCAGGAATAGAATGCAAATGTGATTTCATGTAAAACTATGATTTGGTTTGTTATTCACTTAGAAAGGTCTTTGCTTCCAGGTGTGGTCCTCTCCACCATATTCGTGAATCCAATACCATATTTTTCGGGCAGACTTTGGTCGTGCGAGTAGTTGAGCTGCTGGTCAGTCAGACCAGAGAGAAAGAGACATTTCCCTGGGAAGGAAAAAATAGTCGCAGATCTTACACTCTTGTCAAATCTCTTAAATCTGTGTCAGTGATGTAATGTGTGTTTCTGTGAAGTTTGACAGTCTATTATCAATCCAAGGGAAAGTTACTTTCCTGTGCTGTCCACATTCATTCAACATTATAAAGTACATTCGACTGAGTAATTTCAAAGAACATTCAAACCCAAGACACCATTTTGTTGCTTTTTTGCCTTCACATTTCATGCCAAATGTACAGTGGTGGTCAGACATTTACTCACATACAGTATGACCACCATAAAAGAATGAATGAAAGAATGCATGAAATTCTGTTTGCAACTTATCTCCTAAACCAATCGAGATATTTGGTGTTATTGAGTCGGAAAATTTACAAAATCCCATTCAAAGTAAGATTTCAAGGCTTTGAGTGGGGAATTTCACAAAACAGCTGATCCATAAGGAGAGTAATTACATATCACCATTATCTTATACTCTTTCTGAGAGGAATTGAAGCCGAGTTTCAACATACAGAAATGATTTCCTGGGTTTGGATAATGGTGTCCTTTGAAGGCTGACAGTAGTCCTGGATTAATTCCAATCTGAGGAGAAACACGAAGGTGTTGGCACAAACATATTTTGATTTGAAAGAAAGATCAAACTCTTACCAAGTGCCTCAAGGGATAACTCACAATCAAAATGTCAAGGCCGTAGGAGAGCACATCTGGCAAGGTTTTGGCCATGACGTCTTCCACTGACATGCCATTGAAGCGGTTGAGGTTCCTCTTGGCTTTTTTGGCGGCCTCGGCATCAGTCTCCTCTTTAGTTTTGTCTTCCTTTGAACACTGTTTTGCAGGTCGCCCCCTCTTCCTCGTCGGTGTTGCGACTGCAAATCAGATGTGCGTCAGCATTTTATAGTACAATTCTGTCTTGTAAACTGTTGCACAGATTACATAACTCTACGATGATTCCCCAAAATGTGATCACTGACAATACATTAATAAAGGACATTCACGTTAAACCTATGTGGCACAAATCTTTGTGTCAAAAAATACGCGTACATTTTATTCCCAACTTCACACGGATTCCCTTCCCTCTTGTTTTTCTCATCAGCTCCAATGAGAAAAAAGGTGTAGACAACAATTACCGTACTTCTGCCCATATTTCTGACTGTGTTGATGTACGATCTGTTGTGCTTTAAACAATTTTGCCTGAGAATTATTGTCTTCTCTTTTTCAAGGGTCATTTTAAATTGTGGTTTGTTTTTCTGCAACAATTCCTCCTCTACAATTTTACATATTTTGATGGCCTCTACAATACCTTCAGCCTGAGCAGCAGGTTGAGGCTGGTGATGAACACTGGGTTCCTGTTTAATGGTCATATTTGGATTGTGTGAATTTTGCAGGGCTTGTTGCTGTTGCTGCAGAGTCTGATGCTGCTGCTGCAGGGCCTGCTGCTGTAGCTGTTGTTGTTGTTGTTGTTGTTGTTGTTGCTGCTGTTGCTGCCGTTGCTGCTGCTGCTGCTGCAGGGCCTGTTGTTGTTGCTGCTGCTGCTGCTGCTGCTGCTGCTGCTGCTGTCGTTGCTGTTGCTGCTGCTCCTGCTGCTGCTGCTGTTGATGGTGGAGTTGCTGTAGCTGCTGCTGTAGCTGTTGTTGTTGTTGCTGAAGCTGCTGCTGGTGTAGCTGTTGTTGGTAGTGGTGGTGTTGCTGTAGCTGCTGCTGTAGCTGTTGTTGTTGTTGGTAATGTTGTTGCTGAAGCTGCTGCTGGTGTAGCTGCTGTTGGTGGTGGTGTTGCTGTAGCTGTAGCTGTAGGTAGTGCTGCTGTTGTACCTGCTCATGCTGTAGCTGCTCCCTGTACATGTGTTGGTAGGCGAGCTGCTGGTGGTTGTAAGGTGAAGTGGAGTTTTGGCCAGACATGTAATACTGATGAGGATCAGGTGGACCTTCAGACGCCTCATTATACAGATCCATGTCGTGATACTGCAGCCCATGTTGGGACTCAGGGTGCTGCTGATTGTGGTGAGACCTAAAGAAAAACGAGAGAACAAAAGAAAGTGAATTAAAAAATTACATAAGGGGATGAAAAGGTGAATATGACGGGCAAAGCGGTGTTTTCCCCCAGTGGTGAGTATAATCGTTCTTATCTTGCTGCAGTCATAACATTGGGGAGAAATAAAGTCATACACATGATCAACGTGTTAAGGGGGAATTTTCCTGATATTGGTCCAATTAAGGCATGCTTCGGAAGACGCCCGCCGGGAGCCGTCACGAATCGTTGACAGCATCCGTTGGATTACCCGAAGAGATGTTTGGCGATGGAGCCAACTGCGGGAAAATCCACACATCGCGAACACACGGCCATGCTTGAGGGCGAATGAAACAGAGAAGAAGAAGACACAACAACAAAAGTGGCATACCTGTCATACATTTTCGGATTGTTGGTTCCCAGCAGAAAGAGGTGAGGTCGATAATTTACGGAAAACAAAGACTGTTTAACTCGGGTCTTCGTTGTTTAGCGTTTTCCAAACTAGAATTGTGATGTGCTGCCCCCTGCTGGTCGGAAGACATACTGATCTGTCAGACTGGTTCAAACCACACAATGATATGTTGCAATTTAATTTTCCTACAGCACCAAATCATCTTGAGCGTAGTGCTAGATTCAATTCACATTTGTTTTAAGTGGTTTCTTTTCAACTGAAATAAATGCGTGTACTTCTACGGTTCGAAAATGTTGCACGGGGTGGCGACATGTGTAACTTGACAAGGGAAATCTACGTGACGTTTCACCGTCGAAGGACGCAAAGCCAAAGATCGTGTATAACTATAAGAACGCTCACTACGTCGTGCATTACAGTCAGCACAAGTCCTCTCACTACACGTCTCATAAACATACTGAAATGACATTGAATGTTAAACGAAACAAGGCTCTGACGGAAATGTGCTCAGAACAGCCCGGACATCTTGCAGCCCTCATCGATGGACCATGACTGTTGCACAAGTGTACAACAGATTCAGAGTGACGCCTCCAACATTTATAATCTATCCGTGTTGTCAAAGCAGTACGACCAGCCCTCAATGACAACCAAGAGGGCTAAAAATGTCTATGACAATCATACTTCCATTATCGTAGAAAGCATTTCTGGTCTGTCATAACAAGGCAAGTTGCTTTTTACTGCCCTCATTGTGTGTGAGTTTATCTTAGAAGCTAACTTTTAGTCTTAGCCTCTCCCACGTTGCTGCCTAGTATGCCTGTGATGTAATTGGACCCCTAGTTGGACACACAGATGTGAGAAATCCACGGTTTCGGCCAGTGTTCCTGTAAAGTCTATATGAATTTTAAAGAAAGCTGAAACTGAACGCAGTCCCGTCATTCCGATCAATATTTAGGCCAACGGTGTGCTGATTATTTACACATTCACAGCAGCCGCGGTCTGCCATAGCGACTCTCCCTTCGTGTTTTTAATAATAGTTGATCTATGG
>OMPJ01010096.1:0-36222 GCA_900312935.1 Carapus acus
GTCAGGTGTGAACATCTCGGGGTCTCTATCTGAGATGCAAGAGTTTTGTTGGTCACGCGTCGGCTGGATGTGCAGTGAAATGAAAGTGGCGATGCTCACGGAATGTGCAAATTATACTCAAACTGAAAATACAAGAAAGTAACAACAACAATGTCTTCAAGTAAGGAAGTGTCTGGGCAGTATAAACAGGGAAATGAGGCACGGCCGAACAATACACATACAGTCGACCCTCGTTTCTCTGGACAAATACAGACTGGACCTAGTCCGGACAATGAAAAAGTCCGGACATTGAAAATTGACTACCGGACATTGAAAATTGAGTACTGTACAGTAAACAGCCTATATTGCGCCTATACGCGCAAGCGTGGCTGCCTCGCTGGTGGCGTCGTCTGCCGCGAGAGCCACCTATCGGTCAAAGTTGTCATTCTTCGGACTGGAGTGGCTGGAGCGGACATTTAGTCCGGAAGGCGGACGTTGTCAGGACAATTGAAAGTCCGGACATGTGAAGTCCGCACAATCGAGGGTCGACTGTACTTTGCTTAACAGTGGTCACAAACTAGCATGTTTTGTATTATTAGAATAAATCAATGCATACTGTAGAATAAGTGGGGCTGTCAAACTTTTTTCTAAATCAGGATAATCTTGGATTTCCTAGAGTTAATTGTAATTAATAGCATTTTTCTTTGCTTGTCTACAAACCCCTTGCAAATCCTTCCCACTCCAGTATCGCTGCCACAATTTTACCATTTATACTGCTGCTACTATTTGTAATTGTTTTTAAAGGTGTATACTTCTGTATATCTTTATTTTGTGTGTTGATTTTTCTTCCTTTTTTTTCTTTTTTCTTTTTTTTTTTATACCTTTTTGCACCGGAACTCAGCACCTTACTTTCATCACACAATGTAAATTGCCGTGAAGATTCCTGATTCCATTACTTTACATTTCAAGACATTTTCAAGTCCAAATTTTGTCTCATCATCACAATACCTGTTTAATTGTAAATATACTGAACTAGTCGTTGCTTTTGTGGATACTGCACTTGGTAGCATTTTCCTCCTCAAGCTGTTTCTGTTCGCACGTTTCAATGACCAATTTGCCGCCACCGCCTCAGCCCGAGTACAAACCATCAGCATGCTTTGCTTGATATGGTATCAGGGCCAGTGTATCCACAACATCCCATCGGATGAATGCTTGCACGCGCACACACATACACACACACACACCTTTGCCTCCTAATCATCTTTCCCTCCGCCGCTCATCCGCTGCCTCGTCCCTCTGTTCTCTGATCCTCTTAGCCCACATCCATGCCGTAATTGTAACCATGCAGCCACGCTTCTGATGCAGATTCTGATAAACCGCGGGCCAATTTATTGCCTCTGCCCGACGCCCAAAGCAAACTGTCCGCATGTCTCACGGCATCAAGACTGGAACTGGACTTTCAAGGTTTTCATCATTTCTTTTCCTCTATTCTTTCATGTGGCGTCAATAACAGAAAATTCTCAATATTGTTATTTGTGGGCATTAAAAAAAAAGGTACATTCAAGTACAATAGTCCGAACATATGATACGACGGTACAAAAGGAGGGTGACAGGGCATCGTTTTTGCATTTCCACTCTCTCCCTCTGTCTCTCCCACACCGATTCAAGTTCCACAGAGCTGCACCTCAGAGGGGAGAGAGAGTATTTCGGATAGTCTCGCACACATTCACAGAAGATACTCTCTCCCACGCACACACATGCCTTCGCCACCTAATCATCACCCTCTCCTCCTTTCAGTTGTACTGAACCCCTCTCCCAGTGTTCTCTGATTCTTTTGGTCGACTGTTATTGCAGGACCAAACCTCGACGCCCAATCTCAACAGGATTTACATTGTTTTCATCGCTGTTTTTCCAATTTCAGCGCCAAACTCGACATTGCGTGACTCAATTACAGGGCTAAATCATGAGGAGGTATAGAACGCCGCTTGGACGTGCGCAGACTCGTTGCAAGGCTCAAATTGATTAAATTGCAGATTAAGGCCCGGTGTCAAAATGTCAGATTGAGAGTCCATCAGAGAAGCACTGCCAGATAAAAACCTGTCAAGATCAACGTGTGCTGAGTCTGGGCAGAGGAAAACAACTGACAAACAGAACAAAGGTTTTGGCAGAGAGGGATGGGGTGGCATTGATGCAATCTGCTGCAAGTCTGGCGAGGGGGTGAGTGAAAGCCACAAGCTCTCAGAGACTTATTCTGAAAAGCAGCGAGACGGAGGAGGGAGTCCGTAAACCTTTATTTTTATGGAAACTTCGTTACAATATAACACTCAATTCGTAACAACCGCACCGCCATAAACGGCACCTGACCAGAGGCCTGCAGAGATGTTGCCTCAAACCAGTGTGTGTTGCTTCATATCGAGAAAAAAATCTTTGGCTCAGAGTGAAAATTGAATAGTAAACCTCTTAATCGCATAATAAATGTCAACAATACTCAGATACAGCCATATCAACATGCTCACACACACAATTCAATAATAATAGATAGATTTCATTTCTGCACCCATATCTTGCGAAATCAACCGCAGCCCCTGAATCACCAGCGACATGTTTGTAAGCTTACGCACCATGTGCATGCATATCAAATACTTTCATAAATCATATCTGCAGGACTACTTGCATAAATCATTTTAATCCATATCGCAAACAAACTACTTGGGACTTCTCCCGATTGGCTGGCGTTTGTGTGTATGTATGTCGGGTGATGAGGTCATTGGCATGGGAGGCGGCATCTCTCTTAATGTTCTGTGTTCTTCATCACGACAGGGGCTGAAAGGCGGATAAATGAATGACATTGTGATTCAGAGAGCAGTGCCCTGATCAATGGCTTCTCAAATAGATGCGTCGCTGGTCAAGCATTTGAAGCGTCCCACACGTGCCTGCATGTTCCTACACTCAGAACGGACTTGTTCTGAATGGAATGTTCAGTTTGAATTCTTGGGCGGGTTTTTGGTCCTACCAGGTAGGGTAGAGGAACCCAAAACAGACGTGAGACAGATGTGAGGAGGGGTCCAGTAAGTCCTGTAAAATCAACTCAAACCAACTCGGGTACAAGCACAGGCAAGACCACTAGCGTCTGTGCGAGAAGAAAACAAAAAACTCTGAAAGAGGTTTCCAATTTTACGTTCTTGCAAAGAATGTTCATCTAGCCGCAACTTCAAGCAGTGGCTGATAACCTGTGGCAGGTGTGAGGCAATTGCTACAGCGATTGGACGTGTCCTGCACAGGTAGAGGAACAACCTGGTCTGGACTCCGTGGATGAGGTCAAGACTCATGAAGCGTTGTAGTCCATCAGTGTAAGTGAACGTTAAATCAACTATCCAAGAAATTCTGAGGGTGGAGGCGGCTCGGAGGTCATGCAAGGTTGAATGAAGTAGGAGGACTACTGGTGGAAGAACGATATCCAGAACCACAGTTGAGGAAACCTACCCAGAAGGTTAATGGGTGTGGAAACTGGGGTTCACTGCTATTTTCTGTGGTACGTGAGGGTGGGAGGTGATCTAGTGATGGTGGCTGGTCCTTCGGTTGTCCAAAATGACTCCAAAATTGCCAGTAGGTGATGAGAGGTGACACCAACCAGAGCAATAGATGCAGATGTTCCAAAAAACAGAAAAATGGAGGTTAGGGTGATGGTCAGAAGTCAAACTCCTCCCATACAGCCTATACCTCTGATATACCTCAACCATATCAACTCTGATAGCACCCTATGCAACAGCTAGCTTAGATTGCATCAGGTGGAATCTCTGAACAGAACATTGTGTCAGATTGAATCAGAAAATTCTGCATAAATGTCTCAGATTCATATACTCCCGTCACGGCTGTGGTCATATCTGTTTTTGTACTTTCAATTTTTCCGATAAGCTTGCCTTCTAAATGTCCTGCTCAAAGACCAGACAGAAACGGATGTACTTATGTTTGCACTTGGTTTGTAGTCTTGTCGTAATCATCGCCCAGGACCAGACAAGCCTTGAGCTTAAAAAAGGTCTCACGCCTCATACGATAATTACTGTGAGCAGCAAATGGCAACGTCCTCCATGGTTCTTCAGGTCCCATCATTAGTGCAGAGGAGAAGCTGAAGGGGCACATCTTGAAAGAAACACAGATTCCTGTTGAACTAGGTGAAGTAGGGGAGGTGTTGTAAAAATGCAAAAAGGGAACACAGGAGAGAATTCCAAATGGCCCGATAGGTCCAGATATTAAATCATAAATTAAACAGTGCCACAGGGTTTTTAGTAGCAATCGCAATTTATCTGAATCAGAATTGAAAACTGGACACGGTTTCATTAAAACCTCTGCCTCGCCCTTTGCTTTTTCCTCAGTTCTCCTTTTTTTATGAGTAAATGGTTCTGACATACAAAATCTATGTTTCTCATTCAGAACAAATGCAAGTGAATGTCAAATATCGGGGACAGACCGCAACGCCATATTCTTTATTTTCCTGAACGACTTCATGATTTACTTTGCCAGAGGCGTTATTTGATCATTTTTCAAATTGATCATTCCAGTTTTGCATTGCATTTCAACATACACAAATTAGTATTTATGTAGTAGTCTATTTTATAAATGTAGGTTCTCACCATGACTAACTTCATTCTATTAAAAGCTCTATCATTAATATGTTCTGTCCAGAGCAGCCCAAACATCTCACAGTCAAACTTTGAGATGTATTAAGTTAAATATTAAAATAATCCCAAAGAAGAAGCCCCCTTTTTGAATATCTGTGCATAATTTAGGCTCATTGATTATTTATTGGAGTGTCTGGGCACTGCAAAGCCTCCTGCTGCAGAAATAACCCAAAAGCATGAATGACATGATAGTTTGAGAGGTGGAGGTAGCTCAGATGATGATTGTCTCATTTATCGTTTGGAGTTATACCATCTGTCTTTTAATTGGCTTTGATGAACCTCTTAAGTTTCCCAGTTTTCCAGTTTCCCGTCCTGCAGGCCCAAAGGTACTGGGGACCCACGACAACATCATCAGACCTCAGATGTCAGATGACTCGTCCTCCCGGCTTCACGGCATGTTGGTTTATTATATCTCCCATTTCTAGGTGCATCAGATATGAGCGAAGCAAACTGTTTGAAGGCAGATCCTCTATTCTTTTTTTTTCCTTTTGAGCTTCAAAATGGTTTTGTCTGACATCTGGAGCGAAGGTCTGGGGACTGAATGACAACATCAAAGTTCAATTTCATTCTCAGCAGGTTGAGATTGGAAGTGCTGAATAATTTGTTCATCTATCAAAGAAAAATTACTTTTTATTCAATTAGTCAGCCATTGCCGCTGAAAAGAACCGAGCATATGAATTACGGTTTGTTGTTGTTGTTGTTGTTGTTATTGTTATTGTTGTTAGTAGTAGTAGTATCATTATTGTTATTGTCATCAATGTCGTTGTTAATAATAATAATAATAATAATAATGATAATGTAATTATTAATAATTTCATTGATTGTAAGATCATTGTATCAGTAAAGTACCTACCTATCTACCCATTATTATTATTATTATTATTATTATTATTATTATTATTATTACGTAAAAGTGATCCTTGCAGTTTTGTGATTATGAAGTTCGTATCAAACAAGTCCTGTTGGCCCTCCGCACCACTCAGTGTCCATGAAGTAGCCCTCAATCTCAAATAGGTTGTTGACCCTTCCTGCTCTGTATATGATAATTTAAAAGACTTAACAATGCTGAAATGTGGATTCCGCCTCACCATCTCAAATTAAGCATCCCAACTTCTGCGGTTATATAAGCCGTATAAAGGCAGGCTGGGACGCGTCCATCTCCAGCTTCAAAGCGGACACTCAAAGGTAGACACACTTCAAAACACCATCTGTGTGCATGTGCACACAGGGAGGGGAAGCCGGGGGGGGCGGCGAGGGGGCTGCCAGCCATAGTAAATGTCAAAATCTCAGTTTGTGCATCATCCAGTTCACCCTCCAATGTTTATTTCGCTGATATGATCAACCGATGTCTTACCTGTTGGCAGCGAAGGTGTTCGGGGAGACGTACCCACACCAACAGCTCCCTCCATCACAACCCGATAAGGGGAGGAAGGTTGGAATTCAGTCGTCTCCATCATACTTGGTTTGGAGTTGGCGGCGTCCCGGGGGGCCGTCAGTGGGAGAGGTTGCCTTTGTGACTGCGTGTGTGTGTGTGTGTGTGTGTGTGTGTGTGTGTGTGTGTGTGTGTGTGTGTGTGTGTGTGTGCACGTACGCGTGTGTTTAATGAGCTTGGAGCAGGCCCAGACTTTGCTGTCGCAGTGGCCGCAGCCAGTTAACTCAGCGAAGCGAGGAAAGTTATCAACCCCTCTTTTTCTGGGCCCGGCTCCCCGTCACGTCTGTATCTCCCGTTCCTCCTCCCAGCTCCGAATACATCTAACAGCCTCTGTTTCTCTTTCTCCCTCTTTGGCCTCCGCCCGTAAGCCAGTGGAGCTGGTGGTGTCGCCACTCCTGTCAGGTGCGGTCAGCGTCAGCTTTGATTTGGCATTTGTGGTTAGCTGCTCTTTGGCTTTGGCGCTTCTCGACGGCTTCCTCACTCTAGTTGGTAGTACAAACTGCAACTCATTCTGCCTAGCAGGAGAAGGCAACACACACTAAAGTGTTTTCCCAGGGATCTCCTAAAAAATTATGGTGGAGGTCGAAGAAATCAGTCACCTCAACCTTAGTTAGTGAGTAATCAAGTAACTCGAAAAGGTAATTTTGCAATTTCCAAGATAACATAAACTGTGATTTGGATTAGTTTGCGGCTCCTTGATGCAATCAAACTTTATGAATAACATCGTTTTGTTTTGGAGATTTTGTTCCACTTGCTCGGTTGCAGCTGAAAGGTAGATTGCTGACTTTGTTGCCCCCTTAGTGGTGACCATAATTGCTCATTTGCTGCCTAACTGCATGATTACGATCCCACAAATAAAGATTCTGGTCTTTTTCTAAGGATGCATTTGCTCCTTGGCTTCTATTTTGTCACATGGTTATAAAACAAAAGTCTACAGCCTATTTCAGGCCTCAGACACCTTCATCGCTGTAGTTTCTAATCAGTCCAGGCACAAAATATATTGGGTTATTTTGGTCTCCTTGAGGATTAATGTGCTGCCTGCTAAGCTGCCCCTGGTGCAGCGTGTTGCTCTGTGACACTCTGACATTGTTTCTGGGGAGGAGCCTGGAATCGAACCAACACCTGTCTACCTCCTGGACGGCTGCTCCATCGTGATGGATGAGGCGATGGCCTTCTAAACCGGAGATGTTCGGCGTGAGGCCCATTTAAGGCGCACGTTGTCGCTGCAGTTATGCAGGAGAATCTGGACTCCTTGACCAGTCAAATCAGGGACCTCTCGGGGCAGTGTGCGGGTCAGGAGGCAGAGTGCTCATCCTGAAACACAAAGGTTGCTCATTTGATTCAAAGCGCTCCCGAGGCAAGGTCAGAGTGTCACTGAACCTTCGCTGATCTGCAGGCGCCTCACTGGGTAGCGGAACAAAGGACGGGTCACAAAATGCAGACTCTAATGATATCTATAGTTAAAACAGTTGTGCTGCATCGTTGCATTATGGAATCTTTTGGTCAGGTTAGCTTCTAGTGAAGTGACATACTTCTTCAGCTTTTGCAGTGTACTGTGTCAACTATTTCTGTAAAATGTCAGAAAACTTGCGTCCATGTGCAGCACACAACAAATATCTACAGATTAATTGTAGCTGCCTAACCATTATCTACAAGAATCATTCAGGGGTCCACAGGAAAAGTTCTGCTTTTTCAGAATTTGATTGTGATTTTCCGAGAATACAAACTCTGTTTCAATGCTCTACAGCTTTGGGCCAGGTGAGTGAAACTAGTTTGATTTTAAGCTTCAAAACTGAAATGGTCCGCAGGCAGCGTTCAGTCGGCCTTTAGCGATCGTAGCAACAACAAAAGCAAGGTTGCCAGGTGTCACCTTCATAACCTTGACAGCTGTTGAACATTCCTCACCACAGCAGTCAGACATTCACCACCTGTTGGTGCCCCGACATCAAACCCCACTAACCACTGCAGCTAAAATGTAGACTGAACCCTCTGAGGCAGTGGTCCCCAACCACTGGGAGGTGTACCGGTACTAGGCTGGAGACCATTTTGTACTGGGCCGCAAGGGAAAAAAAATAACGATTGAATCTGTATGTTTATATTTCTCCGTGATTTATTTTGGAAAGAACATTTTCCTCACTCCCGTGTGCAACCCAACCACCCATGTCCCCTGTGAATCCAGTAAACCCGCAAGCTAACCCACGCTGAGGACTTCCACTGATTCTGCATTATGATGAGCCCGTATTGGTCTCATGATAGTGTAAAATTTGATTTATACATGATAATGTGAGATTGTTGATTTATATGTGTACTTTTAGATTACACAGAGTAATCTCCCTAACTTCTTCCTGGTTCGTGTAAAAATTCTGTAGCATGAAACTGGTCCATAGAACTTAATCGGTTGGAGACCACTGATGTTAACCCTTAGATGCACACGTGAGGTCAAAAATTACCCCAGGGGTTGTTATTGTACAAAATCTTTATAAAGAAAAATTTAGAGATATTCATATTTCAGGTATTCTTCATTAAAAAATGTCTGTGACATAGGGCAATATTTTTCTTAATTTATGTTTTCATTAATTTTGAGAAAATCCTCAGTGTTTTAAAAATCTTAATTGGGATGAAAAATGACCCCACTCATGCATAAGAGTAGGTATTGCTAGGTTGTGCATCCTGGGGTTAAGTTCTTAGCACTGGTTCCTCGTCAGCACCGAAGTCGACAGTACAAAGCCTCTGTTACCCTGTGAAATGTTGCACTGGCCTGTTAAATGTAATCTGTTCATTTTCAGATCCGTCTGTGTTCCCACGTTCTTTCTTAGATCCCCGACAAGCCCAAAACCAAGACTTGTTTTGACATCTGGTTCTGCTGAAGTTTCCCCTGCGTAGCACCTCTAGCTCTCAAATAATCACCCTCCAAAGCCATCAGGGGGCACTGACCTCAGATGTACCATCAACCACCACCAGGCGTGAGAACCGTGTGTGTAAACAACAACTGACAGCGTTGAAACAATAGAATGCATAAGAAATCAAAATGCGCTCCCGTATCGATGCGCTGAATCGCATCTTAAATGAAAACACTGACGTGTGCGGCGTCCGTCTTTGTCGGCGGTTCCAATCCATCAGAAGATCAATAAAACATTCTCATGCATGCTAAAGTGCCACGCTCAGCAGCACTTCCTGTTTCATTCTTCCGTCCTTGTCGGCCTGCATCAGCGCAGACGAGCAAACGGCAGCACGCTGCAAAAGCACCGTGTCGCCTCGGATTGTGGGAGGCCTCGCCTGCCGCGCCCTCGCCGGCAGGGGACGCCTGACGCGGGGGCGGGAGGACGTCGAGAACAAAAAATTATTTGAGATATGGGTTAGTGCTTTTGCTGGACACCAATATGACAAAGTGTCCCAGTAATCGGACTACATAAAACCCCAGATTGACACAGTCACACTGGTTTGTCACACTATCACTGTATTTTGTATTATGGTGGCCTTTAAATTTTTGAGGTTTTCGTACAATCCCATTTTTTATTGACCATTTTATGTATTATCAGGGAACAAGAATCTTTTGTTGTCATTACAGCAATATACATTGTGCAATGAAATGAAGGTCTTGAGGTCCAGTGCAAAAGGTATAAAAAGGAAAAAAAAAGGGAAAAAAAGAAAAAACTACATGCATAAGAAATATATACAGAGAGAATATACAGTATGGCATAAATAGTCGGTATAGATAGTAAATAGTAGCAGCGATGATGGAATAATAAGAATAAGAATCCGTTATTGTCACAATATCATTGTGAAAATTCATTTGGCTGCTTCACATTAAGTTATAGCAGCAAATAAGAGACTTTCAAGTAGCATAAGAGAGTTTCAAGGAGGAACAACAGAGGTCAGGTACAGGTATTGCACATAAACCACAGCATGTAGTAGCACTATACAGTTTGTATAGTACTACTACATGGAGTGATCTCATAGATCTTTTCTAGTGATTAAATGAATACATTTACAGTAAACACACACCATTTCTTCCCGTTCACCTCATAAACTGCGATGCAGAGCGAAGTCCTCCCAAAGATGGAGTCAGCGAGGAAGCGTTTTGTTTAATTTAGTCGTATTTCATCACAACACTGTGAGGTGAAAAGCTAATTTTCTAAATGAAGAAGAATTCCTCGTCTCATGCAAGGTGTAAAATGGTTTTGTTTCTATTTGCACGTGCATTTCCTTTCAAAAACGTAGCTGATTTGCAGAGAGATACCAGTTGAATTTACAGAGCAGCTTAATTGCTTTTATTTCTATGCCCATTTTCTGCCCTTTTGTGGAGTTCTCAGGTTTGAGACGCGACGTGACAGTTGCCGCCCTTCCACTCGGCGATCGCAGGCACTTTGGTGTCATTATGCTCAGTCAGACAGATGATAATTACCATTTTATGATGGAGACCTACAGTTACACAGCACACACTCTGCTCCCTCACACCCTGCATTTATGGGCACACACACGCCCCCTCCCATCCCTCGCCCACCCCCGTTGGTCGAATTAGTCGCCGTGAACATCAGGACTTCTCTCCACACATCAACCTTCCGGTGCTTCCCACCATAATCCATCTGTTCAGACTGCTGGTGCCGGGCAGCCCCACAACTCCTCCGCACACAGTCATAACCACACACACATACACACACACAGATTCACAGCGCTTCTGGTTTGGCCGGCTGTTGTCTCTGTCCGTCTCTTTTTATCTTCCCCCTTCTCCCTGCTCTTCTTTTCATGGCACTAACATGGAATTTGCACGATTCTGCATGTTTTTCCAAATGGGCTGTGACTGCCCAGCGTCAACACATCAAATATCAGGGCTTTGGTGCGGCGTAACACACACTCATGCCAGCCACTACTCATTGTTTAGAATGTGGTATTTGGTTTTTATAGCTCAAATTCATCATTTGCCCCGCTCACAGAGGTGATTAGGTCCCTGTTCCTTAAACCCTGATTAGCCAATACCTTCACTTTTGCACAAGTGGGGTCATTCTTGATCCCTATTAAAATTCCAAAATGGTGAGAATTTTCTCAAATTTAATGGAAACATAAATAAAGAAAAACATTTCCTCATGCCACAAACATGTTTGATAAGGAATACCTGGAATCTGAATGTATTACAATTTTTCTTGATAAAAACTTTAAAGAATAACAACCCCTGGGGTCATTTATGACCCCAATTAAAATTCTCAAAATATTGAACATTTTCTAGAAATAAAGAAAAACATAAATAAAGAAAAATATTGCCTCATGTCTCAAACATGTTTATGAAGAATACCTTGAATATGAATGTATCACAATTTTTCTTAATAAAGATTTTGAAGAATAACAACCCCTGGGCTCATTTTTGACCCCAAGTGTGCATTTAAGGCAGGGCTCAGCAACCCATAATGTTGAAAGAGCCATAGTGGACCAATAAAGCATAAAACAAATCTGTCTGAAGCCGCAAAAAAATTAAAAGCCTTATATAAGCCTTATTCATGAATTTAATATTTATTCTACACATTTTCACAGCATTTGAAAATGTCAAGAATGTCTGTGCCATATTTGTCTGCTCAGAAAAACCATATAGAAACAAAAAAAAATTTTTTTTGCCCTATCTTTCCATACATTTTGAAAATTTTCCAGGGAGCCACTAGGACGGCGCTAAAGAGCCACATGCGACTCCAGAGCTGCAGGTTGCCAACCCCTGATGTAAAGGTTAAGGCCACATTTAACTGCTGAATTCTACTTCACTCATTTGTATTTACATTTTTGTCCACTATTGTAAACAGATCTTGATTGTGACTGTGAACCAATCTGCTGCTTCATTTAGGGAGGATGCAGACGGAAACGGTTTTGTGAGTGTGTTACTACTTTCAGTGACCGAGTGAGCGATGGGCGGGCGCAGGGCAAGGGTCAGGGTTCGGGTTAGTTAGCCATCGCTAACGAGCAGGCAAGGCATTCTTCCATGGGCGTCTGGATTTCATCCCAGCATGGCAACCCGACTGGATTCTTTGCGGTGGAGGTTTCTGTCGCACATGAAAAGACTCAAACAGGCCGTGATGCTGTTTGAGATTGTTGGTCCTCTTCCGTGACCTTTTTTATCTCCCAGTGTGCCGCGGCGCGGCGGCAGCCATGTGTGGATGCACTGCCTGGGAGCCGCACATGCCTTTGAGACAGGAATGCTGGGAAGGACAGCGGACGGGAAAAACAAGCCCACATGAGACGATAGAGGGAAACGTCAGATGTATTTGTGATGGATGTTGGGGTGACAGTTTTCATTGTGCGCCACACACATTTTGTGGCAATACAGACAGTAAGAATATGATGAAACAAGTAGTTGTGATTGTCTATGTTGACATATTAGTCAGGATTACATTAAAATTCAAAATCTTTGAATGCTGTCAAGCTTGTATATTTCCCTCCTTCTGCGCCTCTAAGCTCTTGAAATTTGATATATTTCTTAAGTCAACATTAAGTGGGACTATGTTGCTCTTCAATATATATAAATATATATATAAATCTATATAAAAGATCATAAAGAATTTTTCAGTTTCATGGTCATTTGATTCCCAATTTATACATTGTTGACATACATACTATACATACTATTACTATTATACATACATACTATTGTAATTGCTACACGTTGTTACCAGGCAAAATAACTTGATTGTTAACATGCGATTAAAAGATGCAATTAATCGCGATTAACTACAGAAATTCGTCGATTAATCGCAATTGAAATAGTTAACACTGACAGCTTTGAAAAAAAATAGTTTCTAAAGTTTCTTAGACAGTGTGATAAAGCTGAAGAAGAATATTATTTACAAGATAGTTTTAGGTGTAAACTCGGTGCAGCTTAACGTCGACAGATTCGTCTCAAAGAGGCTGTGAACGGTCTAGACTTCTCACAATTTGCATGAGAACACACAAGCCGGCCAGACGGCCGGCGTCTCTCTGTCTCTCTCTCTCTCTCTTTCTTTCCCTCTCTCTCCATCTATCTCTCGTTCTCGTTTTACCTCTTATCTGTCCAAGGAATCGACAGAGCAAGATAAGAAATTCTCCAAATCCTTCTGAAATCAAATTAGATTTCTTGGTTTAATGTACTGCTCTGCGCAAACGGCTCGGCTAATCCAATCATGGCGTGATAAGGCTCACTTCACCCCATTCCAAGATAACGCACGGGGAATCAAATCGTTTCATCCTACACAGATTTATGAATGAAGCGATCACGCGACGCTACCTGGCACCTCGTTAGTAAAGGAACGTTCCTCAGCGCAGAAGTAAATATCCCGCGGTACAATTCCAGCTGAGAGCGGAGAGAAATTATAAAAATCAATGTTAGCTACCAGCAGACAAAATAAGGACGCCGACAGATATTTTCTCATTTGGAGGGGATCAATCGACTGAATTAAACAGCTGCGATTGTTTCTCAGCTTTTGCAGAACAAACGCGTTGAGCAGACGCGCTGCGTCATCTCATAAGTCACGGCCTCCGACGGCGAAGAATGATGGATGACGGAGGAAACGCCAGGCTAAAATCGATAAAGGCGCGGCGCCGCACAAATAAACAACTGTATCGTTTGGGCTGTTTTACCTGTCGCGGCTTGTGGTCAGAGCCATTTGGTTTTGGAGCATTTTGTGCGATCGTAGCTCATTTGAAGTGAAAATATTCAGGGATGTGTAAGTGGTTTGTGGGGGAGAGAAAGCAGAGGGCAAGAATGAGATGTAGGACCGTTTTGAAAGCAAGATGAAGAGGTTGCTGATGAAGTTTTGTGACTGCTGAGGCTTTCACCCTTAGATACATATGTGGGGTCAAAAATTACCCCAAAGGTTGTTTTTCTTCAAAATCTTTATAAAGAAAAAAATTTATAAATTCATATTCCAGATATTCCTCACTAAATTTTTTTCTGATATATTGCAATATTTTTCTAAATGTATGTTTTCATTCATTTTAATAAAATTCTCAATATTTTGAGAATTTTAATTTGGGTCAAAAATGATCCCAGGGATTGTTATTCTTCAAAATCTTTATGAAGAAAAATTTTATCATATTCATATTCCAGATATTACTCATTAAACATGTTTCTGACATATGGCAATATTTTTCTTTATTCATGTTTTCATTCATTCAAAAAATCTCATTGTTTTAAGAATTTTAATTGACCCCATTCCTGGGAGAGTGTAGATATTGGGAAGTTGTGCATCCAAGGGTTAAGGGCAGACCTCCTTTTTTTTGGTTTGTTTGTTTGTTTGTGTGTTTATGCTGTTGTTGTATTCAGGTCAGCTCAGCGCGCAGTTGTGTGATAATTGTGTCCCTGCTGAAAGTGAAGCCGACTCGACTTGCACAAAGCTTCTAAATAATGTCGGTTTTATACGCTGATGCAGAGTTTCCGCGAGTACAAAGGATGCCAGCTTCCATGGCTGTGGGGAGGGAATTCCTCCGGGTGAAGACGCTAACCGCTTCATGTAATTTCCCCTTTTTTCTCTCCCGCGCTACAGTGGGAATCCATCTTCCTTTGCTATGATATGTGTCGCTGTGTGTCATCATCTGTTGGACACAGTCGTTCAGATTTCAATTGGACTTTGATCAGGCGGGTTTGATGATGGAGGCAGTTAGATATTTTAATTTTGAGGGTAAATATCTGTCACATGACGTTGATGAAGAGGCAGATCTGGGCAACTGTGAAAGTGAAAGTTTGCCCAGACGCTCAGCAGATCCTCCACCTCTGAATCTTGGCAAAATGGCGCGATCGGAACAAAATGGGTAGAAAGGTGAATGATGAGATGTGTGCGGCATAAACCCCCGTGTTCCAAATTATAGCAGGATAAAAATAGGGAACACAAAGTCTGAGCTTCATTATTTCCCACTTGAAAGGGACCCGGAGCAGCGCAAAGCTGCACTGTGGAGGAAGAAGCTGCTTTCGCTGTACTTTACTTTTACTTTTTTGCGACTTTTAAACAGTCAGAGGCTGCAGAGGCGTCGCAGGGAAACACGCGTACAGTCACGTATCTCATAATATTGATGGTTGCACTTTTCAAGCACCTTTATTTCGGATATTCTGCTTTGTTATGCCTCTCCCCCTCTTGTTGAAACTCCTAAAGTGGAGGCAACTTTTTGAAATAAGATTTTTGATTATGTATTCTCACAGTACTGCCCCCGGTGACACAGATGAGCAATGCATCCATCGGATAGATAATAACTGGTAATAACTGGTTGTAGCCTGAAAGCAGCTTAAATTACTCAAGGAAACGGAATCGGAATACTAGTACCCGATATTGTGCGATTATTAAACGTATGATTCTACATGCACATATAAGACTGGACAGAAATATTCCCATGGCAACTTTTCTTCTTTCTCTCAGTGAATGCATGAAATTTTCATGCTCACACAAAACACAGTTTTCTTTGTTTTGGACTTTTTTGTTTTGTGTCCTTAACTGCTACACATGTGACATCAATCTCAATGGCGTCTGGAGCTGCCTCCAAAGCTTCTCCGTCAAGTCTGAGCGTTTGATAAGCTGCTCTGAGAAACCGAACGTGTGTGTTTAACTCCGTGGGCCGTGAGAAAATCAACCATTGCCCTTCAAACGCGGGCTAAGGACGGAAGAACCGATAATCTTGGCCAGGGCCACAGACGTTATTGACGAGCGATTGACATATTCAAGCAGTTCCAAGGCTGTGGAACACATTTTTATCTCATATTTTTCCACCTCATCAACACCACGTCTATTTTTTCCCCCTTTCCTGGTCTTGATCTCGCCACAGGTGGCACCGATCATCAGATCCTCATCAGGCCACAAATGCTGGTGAGAGGCTAACGTGTTCCTCAGGACCACGGACACAATTCCCATTTTAGGCACGGGTATGTCCGATAATAATGCACAAAGTCATAACTCTATTGCTATTCTATGGGCCTTGACCAGGACCGCAGAAAAAATAAATCCTACAATGGCGAAAAATCTGATTTTGCGTCACAAGCTGAGGGGACCTGCAGCACAAATTCCCTTTTCCACTGTCACTCCTAATCTCACTGAGCTTTTCTGATTGCACTTCAGTTCTGTCCCAGCAGGTGTGAAGAACATTAGCCTGGACTTTTGCCGGGTCTCGATAGCTTTTCCCACCCAGCAGCACAATGCGGTGGTGCCGCACGTTCAGATTAATGGCCTGTGCCACACAGGGTGCTGGGAGTCGTTTTGCCCGACCTTTTCGGGGCCAAATAGCGTAACAAGTTATAACTGTGGAGGAAATTTGTGGATGTGTTCCACCACCCGGAATGGCTGGAAAAACAATATGTACCTCACACATAATCACCATTTTTATAGTTAATGAGTTTGAGCCGTTTTAATGACGAGCGCGCTTATGTCGTCAGCTTCATATTCAAGGGTTTATTTATATGCTATATTCTTCAAACTGTGAACAAATCCCATGTCCTCGCTGTGCACAGTGGGAGTGATAATGATGATGACTATGATATGATATGAATAAGAACACAATGTATGTTTTATATCATATTGCACCAAACTTTTTTTGGTAGATTCTATTTTATTCTGTCCTGGTCTATTCTATTGGACTTCTTCCATTTAGTTATCTATGTCATGAACACAATATGCCCCATATTCTTCGCTATAAAGAATACTGCTGACAGAGATACACATGAGTCACATGACGACAGAGTCGCCGTGGCGATTTGCTTGCAGGTGTTCATTATGAATTATGCATCAGAGCAGCAAAAGGTCAACAATAAATCAACCACTCCAAATCAGTCACAGGTTCATTTGAAACCTCAAGTAAGCGCAATGTTCTTTCTGGCTCCCTCTCACGGGTACAACAGATCCAAACTGGTTAAAATAATGAAACCAATTCAGGCTTAATGACTCCTGCATGCGCAAGCAAGTAGAAGCTTTTAATGAACACGTCCTTGATGCTGCGATAGGCCGTGGTGGTCAGTGGGTAAATGGCTGGAGAAGTGTTAATTAGAATTTAAAAAAAGAAAAAAGAATTTAAAAAAAAAAACTCTCAAGTCACCAACTTAGAAGGTTAAAAATGAACAAAGAGAGTGAAAAGAAAATCAATTTTTTACCCATGTTGTGTCATATGAATCATCCAAAATTACAATAACATTATACATGATCTTAGTTACCATCTAATTATTTGACACACCATGTGATGTTCAAGGACAGAGCTTTGCTACCATTGATTTCTGAATGTTTTAGATTTTATTGTGATGAAAGTGTCTCACCGAAAGGCATATGGCGGGTCATTGTGTCTCAAATGGTTTTTCCACAGGTTCAACATGGATTGTTGTCAAAACAATGTGTGACCACATTGTGTCGAAGAAATGTGGTGAAAACGTCACATGACATGACAGACAAATAACAACACAGGAGGAGACAAGATGGAAGGACGGAGACGAAATGTATGTATGCACAAGTGTTTGATGCACAAAGGGGAATCGCCCTAAAGAAAACAGACCTACTGTATGTCATGAGCATGTAGACGTGTACTAAGGGTTCCTTGAACGCATCACGTGGAGAATTTCTGAGTGCCTGTGGTGCCACATCACGTGAGCATCTTGGATGTCACAGACATGGGGAATTCATGTTCTGGCAATGCAGCGAATTTAAATTTTTGACTTTGCCGCTTCGTCACCCCGGAGAGACGAACGGCGTCAATGCGCATCTGTGTCAACGTCTCGCGTCTCGCGTCCCGCCAAAGAACGATGTTACAACAGCATCGTATTCGCCCAGACAACCGATCACAAAGTCTCGTCTGGACTGAGATGAAGCCTAAATAAGCAACATGTTTTTCTCTGTTACTTAATCAAGTGTTTGCAATATGAAATTGAAAAAGCGATGTTCACTCAAAGTTATTTCTGTGTTGATTTGTCCATCTTGAAGCCGCCCAAGCTCCAAATTATCAACTTTTTGGACTTTGTGTTTGATGTTAGGATTTCAGTTTTTCCTTCATGGAGAAATCTATTCATCAATGATTATAAATCCTGACTAAGATGGAAAATAGGGGCTTTTTTATGAAGTAGACAACAACAAGAGTCGCTGATGGTGCATTTGTGCACCAACTCAAGTTGAGGCACATCCTCAAAGACTCCCATGCATATTTCATTTGAAGACTTGATCTTCAGTTTCATAGCTTCAGAGGTTCTGTTTTGTTGTTTGTGAAGTCATTCGTTCATCTTTTCACTCTATTGTTTCTACAGGCCTCTGAATGAAGCATTTGTCGCCAGACTTGTTCGGTTCTTCCCGGTCACAGGACGGTTCTGGTCATCTGGACCAAAGAATTTAACGATGGCGACGGTCGTAGGATTGGACAGACACACACAGAGGGTGGGGCACATGTTCTCTTCATCACTGGTGTGGAGGTAACAGCATTGTGATACACACAAGGGAAGAATTAGTGTGACGGTGTGGACGAAAAGATGTCATACGATGGTACGCCAGAACTAAGAACTACGCGCGTGAACTAAGAGCCAAAGCTCTGACACTGGCTGATAAATAATGTAAATGGTGATTGAAACCACTGACGATACAAATTTTTTATCCACTTGCGTTGAACAACCATCTCAAAGACCTTTTTCATGGTGCCCTTCCTGATTATGTGTGTGTGAATGTGTGTGTAATGGTTGCTTGGATGGGTTTATATAGTTCCTCAATGTGCTCATAAGACCTCAACACAGTTGATATACAGGTACAGGATTGATATAACAAAAAGCGAAATGCCAAGGTTCTGGGTTCAAAGTGCATTCAGATCGCACTCACCCTTGGAGATGTAGGTTCAAATCCCATTTCTGACAAAAGGCTCTTCACCCTCATTGTGGTCACTCCACTCGCTCTTTTTCTGACTTTTCTGAAGATTAAGGCACATTAGAGGTCGAGCCCGGAGCGAAAGAGTGTGCAGGGTCAAGGACGGACACGACGTGAGGGACAACAAAACACGGCCGATGATTTGAAATGATTTACAGTTTGATTTTCACTCGACGACCATGTTTTAGCCTCCAGTCAGGTATTCACCAGGACACGCAGAATAACAATAACATTTCTGTCTGAAAACATTACCTGAACACACATCCCCCTCTGCCTCATCCACACACACATGCACACACACTCCTCCTGAGACGGCTGAAAAGGATGAGGAAGAAGCTGTTCTTGTCAAACCCGAGGCATCCCTGACAGGGGGGGTTGAAGGTGGAACAGTAAAAGTGAGAATGCAGCAGTCGCACGTCTTTTCGTTTTAGCGATGGCCGCGTCTCCCTCTGCTCCCCCACGTGTTCCATCCCCTCCTTTGTCAGCGGTAACTTTAGTTTTTTTTTTCTCCTCTCTTTCTGCAGGGGCTTGTCTGTTAGCCACGACATCATTCCTGGTCAATTGTATTTACCTCTGCGTCTCTCGGAGGCTCGCGAGGAGGATGGAGAGGTTGGACACGAAGGGAATTTGGCAGCGGAGGGAGAAAGAGACACAAGAGTGAAGAATAGATTTTCTTTTGTCACCGACGCCGAGGCTAAGGCCTTATTTTCATTTCGCTCCCGCCGCAGCTCGTAGGCAACCTCTCCAATTTCAAGTGCGTTTGCCGGAGCATCACACTGGCTGAGAGAAGAGAGGGGAAAAAACAACAATCTATTCCATTCTGCCTCTCTCCCTGCATCCTCAACCTCCTCGATGCAATTTCAGCCTTAGTTTGACGCTGTTATTTTATTTGCACTATCCAAATCTTGGGAAGTGATAATTCGGGAGGAGCATGAAGTGAAGCTACTCATCTGAAATCAGGATGCACATCAGGTAACGGCGCATCCACAGCGGCGCCGCTGGGCGCCTCCCCGACTCACCAGGGACGCTCGCAACTCACGGATGAATAGACAACAGGATAGAAATGTGCCTTTGAATTAAATGTAAATGTGAGCAGGGTTGCTGTCATTATTTGGGAGTGATCCCGTGGTAGTTGTGGAGCACAAAAGCTCAGCACAGGAGCGCTCCGTCATTATGGCTTCCCCGCATGATGAACCGTGTCCAAACACTGCCCCCTTGTGGAGATATTTGACGGAATCCAGCCCTCGTCTGAAAAATTACCACTAGGGTGACTAGTACCATCCAAAAGTGATTGATAATAGTGATGGAGAGGGTGATGATGATGGAGATGCCATTATTGCAGTAATAATGATAACAACGATAATGATGATAATGATAATAACAATAAAAACCACGTCAACAAATCCATGCTACTTCCATACTCCTTCCCCTGCTCACAGTGATGACAATTTTTATGATATTGATACTACTATTATTACTATTACTTCTATTACTACTGCTAATACTACCAATGCTAAAGTTGCGACCAAGTAAACTTAATTCAAACACATTGATCCACCCATGTTTTGCAGTTGTGGTCATAGTTGTGATTACTAAGTTGCATCGATCATCGAGTAGGTACATCTGATTCCAAATCAAAGGTCATGGTGTTTTGAGGTGGTGGCTGAAGCAAGTAAACCTCCAAAAACTTTGAGCAAGTTACACTCTAAACAGCAACTATTTCATTGCCACAGATGATCTACGATCCGGGATGTAGTGGAGACTCCAAATAAACAGTGAGTAAAAGCTTGTCTTTCTTTTATCCCCTTGCAGAGCCGCTGGCTATGGCAGATTTTTATGACTGAAGTGAAATGATTTGGCTTTTCCACATTCTTAAGTTTATCCACCTTTCCAGAGAGGTCAAATAAGATTCAGGTCCAGCGCGGCTCAGGGTGGCTGCAGAGCCAACAGCAGTTAAAAGAAATGCTGGGCTGCAGGAGCCGAGCTGCACTCATCCATCCCCAAAATCGCAGCGGCTCTCCATCCTTAGCATAGCCGCAATGTTATAAACATGCTCAAGGCGGTTGGAGAGAGAGAGAGAGGGAGAGAGAGAGAGAATGCATCAGATGCCTCGGGGAGCCGCGGTGTTCCTGTGCTGTCAAGGCCACCGCATGGTAAGTGTGTTGGCAGGCTAAAAATTCACCTTCGGGTCATTTTTTGGACATTCTAATGGGCCAACTTTGGCCAACATGAGCCTCCGTATCCGCTCCTTTGTCCTACGGCTTCTTGGCACTCAGAATCTGTGAGATGTGGTGTTTGTTTGAGGTGCGGAAGGCAAAACAAAATGATTGAACTCCGAAATGTTAGGATTTTTACGTCTTGAAACTGCACACAGAGAACAATGACGGCTTATGTTTGTCTTGGCCATAGGACAATATAACACAGTGGTGAAAAGGTGAGGAAATCATACCAGATGAGTTAGAAATGTCCATAAACAAAATTAAAACGTCAAAAAGCAATCAAAACGAGTCATCTCAGACCTTACCAGCTACAGCAGAGCAGCCAAAAACATGTGGGATTAGGATACTGGCAAAGCTGCTCCTGCAGCGATGGGGAAGAATAGAACTGGAGTGGTGAAGACAACTGGGAGAAATTTGCAGCTCTTTGTGCTCGACTCATTAGAGTCATTTCCAAACTACTGTGTCCATCTGGTCCTGGCAGCAGCTGATCCAGGCCAAGTTTCTCTCCATGCGGGAGTGAGGAGTTGTTGCTGTTTGCTAAAATCTACAAAGTGTCGAAACCTCCATGTTTTTATGTGTTTTTGTCTAATTTTCCCATTTCCAAATGATTGTAAAATAGAGGTAAACCTTGTCAGGCGCAGAATTATCTGAAGTCTACTCATGCTAGAAATCTTGATTTTGCTCTGCATGTTTTGACCCTGAATATTCTAGATAGCAATTATTATAACTGTCATTCTATATTTTATTCTAACAAGCATAGAATAGGGAATTTTTATACAACAGTTATCGATGTAATTCCATAATCCAAAAATGTACATACTGACTGTAAAAAAAGACCCAAACAAATAAGGTGGTGCAAGGTCTGCAATAACTTTTTATTTATGTGTGTAATTTTTTAGGAAACCAGTTTTTCAAGCAACCATATTTTATTTATTAGTTACTTTGTTTGTTTTCATTTATATCTTCCAGGATCCAGCAACCTTGAAGCTTCTGTTACATCTAAATTTGGAATCTGCAAGCACTGGGAGGAAAAAATGCTTGGAACGTTTTCTTACTTTGTATAGAAATTCAGTCCTCTCTTTTTTTCAAAGTAAGCAGTATTGCGTGTGTTTACTTTGTGAAGATTGTATTGCACAGCAACATATCCCATTGCGATGTTTTTGTCTGTTAAGCAAAGAAAAAACAAGCATTGTTGTAGTAAAGAATGGTAAAGAGTCGCTCAGCCCCGCGTGTGATGAAATTCCTCAAAGGTCACAAAGTATTGTGACGATACGATCACACGGGAAGACAGAAAATAATGTGGAGTATCTCCTCGTGTATTTGTCAGACTGAAGCGTGGCACACTTTAGATTCCTAAGTGACACACTCCAGACTCTAAAGTGACACACTTTAGAGTCTAAAGTGTGCCATTGTTCAGTGTGACAGATACACACGGGCGAGCTACATTACACAATTCACGAGTGAGGTCTCACAAGGAGGGACAAGGACGCCAGAAATCTTAGACGGAAAGTGGGTTTTGTAATCATATTTCACATCACCTTGGTGCTCAAGCTCACTTGTTTGAGGCTTTACGTTCAGAGAGAGATACATTTTTATTAGACGTGGACGTGTAGAGTACAAAGGCTCAACATACAGAAAGAATAATGTCGCACTTTGCTGGTGCAATTTCCTTCTAAATCTTTTGCAATCATGCTAACCCACACTCCTCTGCGATTACATAATTAATTAACTTGACTTTCTCTGAGTTACTGGATAGTCAGACAGCAATATGGGTGTTCAAGAGATCATCTGATTTCTTAGCTCTTATGCTCCTCGTCTTTTCTCTTTGTTTTTCAAGCTAACACCAAGTGGAAACGCATCTTTCTCTCCACTTAACCTACTTGTGCTGCCATAATCAGTGTTTTCATGATTTGTTGCGACAAGCTTCTTGTGTTTAGTTATTTGTGGATAGTTTACACTAGATGGCAGCTCAACACAATTCACGGCGGATGAGAGGATTGGGCATTGTGTATTTCTTTGGTCTGAGTTACTGTAGCCCAAATTTACAGTATGTCAAACTGTGCCTGCAATCATACTGCCCCCAGTTTTCAAAAACACGATTAACAGGTCATCAGAATTCCCAATCTTTCACATGCATGTTTTAAGTCCATGATGAGCAGCTATGCTTGTACCTGTGTGTGTGTTTGTTGTGTAGTGTGTGTGTGTGTGTGTGTGTGTGTGTGTGTGTGTGTGTGTGTGTGTGTGTGTGTGTGGGAGGGAGGGAGGAAGGAAGGTAGAGAAACACAAAGATAGATGTACACCATTAAACTCTGTGACTTTCCTCTGCTGTTGCTGAAATGTGGAAAGAAAGCAAGACTCGCGGAGGTGGTGATTAGGTTTGTTTTTACGTCTTTGGACTTTTGGACCGAGGCTGCCAACACCATCTTTAGATTGATTGACTCCCTGTTTTCATTGTGAGTGTCAATAGATGAAACGCGTGGAGTCAGTTGGTAGATGACCTCAAGTGACCCCCTGGGCCTGCGGCCAAATGTGCAGACTCATTCTGTCATGGGGTTTTGTTATTGTCAGATGTATCTATCACAACAGTACGTGTCCAACGGTGATGTTTAAATAATGTTTTCTCTCCACTTAACTGCCAGTTTACTGTGGTGGAGGTCCGTAGTGTACAGCTGACCGTCTATTGTCTCAAGAACGCTTGGCTTTGACATTCTTGGCTATTTTTACTCGGCAAGAACAAGGCGCAGAAGTGAGTCAGACAATAAGGAAGGCAAGACCAAGAGTATATGGACCAGTATTCAACCATGTTTCCTTGACGACCAAGTGGAACATGTCTGCCAGTTCCCATAGTGATGCCCAGTGGAGTGGGTGATGAGTGGGAGATGATGCTGTGGAGGGATTAGGGTAAAATTTCTAATGAATAATAAAAGGATTTACATGGATTCACTGTCTTTGTGCATTTCACATTTGAAGTCGTGGCCACTTGAACATGTTCCACAGATACTGAGTTATTTAGGATAAATAATTGGCAATTGGCAGGGTACTTTGAAGTGTACCTAAAATCCAACCTTCATGTTCTCTGTGGCTGCAGTGTTTTGTCCGAATTTTAGATCATAGATGTTGTCTGTTATCTAAATGTCGTCTATCAATGTCGCTCTTTTGTTGCTAACGCCATCATCGCCCTCTCGCTCCATTTAAATGCCTCCTTGTTTGCGCAATGCAGCATCTCACGTTGCTGAAGATGCTGGCCGTCACCTCATTAGGAGATAATGAAGCTGTGTCGCCCTTCGACTGAGCAGTGTTTGTCATGGATTGTTTCCAGTTCAACCTGCAACCGAAGGTGAACTGAGTCATCATCTTTAGCAGCTCAGCAACAGGAATTGACGAAATATGTGAAACAACAAAATAAGGGAAATTAACACTACTTTCAGCGCCAAAAATGCACTGAAAGCAAATGCAAGATTATGGAGGCTTGGAAAACTGAGTACCAAAGCTGTAAACAAGAGGCCATGACTGAAAGAACAAGAGGTTGAACAGAAAGCAAGATTCAAACCAGATCCGACCGCTACGACTGGGACAGAAATTCAAAAGTGGAAGAAAACAAATTCCCAGCTGACAAAGACAACAAGGGGACAGCATACGCACAACGTGGACAACACGGTCAACACCTACCTGTTAACAACAGGCAAAGACAAAGGGAAAGCCGGGGGTAGAGAGGAAAAACACCAGGTTAGGCACGTTGAGGGCCAGGTGTGAGGCAGGCTGCACAGAGAGGGACAGGTGGGACAAGGAGACACGGAAGGACACGCCCACAACGAAGAACAGCAGCAGACAGGGAAGAAAGAAGAACGAAACCAGGACGGGCAAAGACAAGCAGATGACAGAGGGGGATCGGAACCTTAGAAAATCAGTGAGCAGCTACAGAGAAGAAATCAAGACTCCAGACAAAAACAAAATGAGTTCAAGCTGAAAGCAGAGGTCAATTATTACCACTTATCTGACTAGGATGGGAAATGTGTTTAAAGGATATTGTTTCACAATTTCAGATCTTTTAACAGGAATGTGCACAGATCTAAAACAGGGACAGTCACACTCAGACATTATTTAAGATTTCTGCGTTTCTTTTCTTTGGTATACTATGTTGCAATTCTACAGCTGAGTGGTGCAAGGTGAGAATCCAATGACGAATTATGAGTATCTCGAAAATGTATTTCCCAATCCTGTGTGTCGACCGACCCCCCCAAAGCTGCGCACAACTTCATTTATTTTTGCTGTTCAACGTTTTTTGCGACACAAGTGCTGCAACACTGCGGTTGAGCGTGTTTCAACATCGGAAAAGAGGAAGTTGGAAGTGTTCAAGGTCAAGCTGGGGGACTTCACCTCTAACGTGTCAGCATTGGCTGTTGAATAGAAATGAGGTTTGTATGCAACTGTGCAAATCTCAAACCATTTGCCAATAACAAGGCGGCCATCACAGGGATAAACGTGGTTGTTTTTCCAGTGTGGCAGCACGATGTCGCAATCATTTTGAGGATTCGTGGTGTTTATGTCCTGAGCGGTTCTCCTCCAAACTATGAAGCCTTATCAGTGTGAACAGAGTCGCACACTTCTCCTTGTCACACAAACCAAAACAAGAAGCAATCTTCACCTGCGGATGTCATTTCATGTGATGATCTTAGGGCCCAGGCTAAAATACCCTGTGTAATATTCTGCCCTAATAAAATAAGTCTGCACGGCAATAATTCACGAGCGATAAAATCTCCTCATGTAGCAACTGAAATGAAATAGGACACGGGGCATTTTGTGGCAAGCTGCTCTGCGCATTAAAGTCGTGGTGGTGGGAAAATGAACTTAGTGGCAGAGACCATTACATCATCCTCATGTGACCTAGTGCCTCAAAAAATGTTGTTTTTCCTCCCTGGGAGAGATTCAAATGAACAGCCTCTCGACATGGCACAAGATGTCGAGCAGCACATTAGCGGCAGTGCTGGATGTTATTAGCCAATTACAATTCTAATGTCGGGGGTGGCAGTTAGATTTTTGGACAGAAAAGCCTGGAAAAATGTTGAGTTCATCGATCTATGAGGTGGTGCTTGGTGCCGCGTTGCACGGCAGCGCCATGCAAAGTCATCTTGGGCGAAACAAGACTTTAACGTGGAGACTTTGACGAACGCCAGGGTCAGTACAACACAACGAGAGTGGAATAAATACAAAAAGTGGTTGTATAATGCAGGAATAATGAAAATCTGAGCTGAACAAGTAACAGTTTGGAGTGGCGGTATTGACCGTTTCTACACAACAGGTGTCAGAGGGAAAGGGATCTGATAGTGTGACGCTTTCTCAGAGGGTTCTAAGGTTCCCGACACAAGGGACTTGACATGAGCTAGACAGAATGTGTTTGTGTCTCACTTTGTATGCGCTTCTTCTCACTTTCACAAACACTCCCCCGGAGCAAACGCGTCCATCTCCGACCCGGCTCCTGATTTAAAAGGCGCTCAATACTCGGCGGACACACTACTGGTGACAGATGGTAAGGGCGGGATGAAAACGACGGAAATAAATGCCGTATGTAATCCTTTCGTCACATGGGCCGCAGACCATGACACACAGATTATCCCCTCAGAAACCACACGGACGCTTTACGCTGCAGCACCAAACGAGGAAAATGCCTTTTTTCACGCATGTATTAAGTAATAAAGTACGATTGCTCGGCCCTGGATGACCTGGGATTTTTCGCTTTGCAATGAGCCAACAATGAGGGAAAGAAAAGCAGATTTATATTTGATTGTATTTGATTAGATTGCATGTATCTGCCCAGTGCTCCTGCTTTTATATCTGGCTTCCATCTCACACAGCCTATGTTCTCCACAGACATTTATGACATTTTCCAGATCGCAAACCCTGTCTCTGCTATTTACCAATGCTTCAGTCTCCTCTTCAAATCAGAGATGCAGTCAGTGACAGACATGCACGCAATGATGATGATGCTCTGTAATAACGGATGACATTCAGCAACTCCCAGTATCCGGTTTGTGTTAATGTATTGTATAAAGTAATGGATCTGTCCTATTTGAGGAGCCCTGGATGTCTTGTTGTCTCCTCTTGTTATTTTCAGCCGCTTAGCCGCGGGGAAACGTGCTCTACTGTCTGTGAAGCGGATTTTGTATCTGCGTTGTGTCTTTTTTAGTTTGAACACAGGGACATTGTGTGTTAAACTGTGATTTATCCCATCGTTTTATTTATTTGTTTGTCTGGCTCACAAGGTGAAGCTGAAGATGACTGAACTGAACCCATACCCGGGGAGCAACGTTGGGTTTTTGCTTTGCCCCGCGTCCTTTTCTCAAAGTGCGGTAAGCCTCTATTTTTATCGAGGCGAACCATCCCTGCAATCTCTCTGAAAACAACTCATAAAAGAGCTTAACTACCTGTTTGATAATTAGGGAAAGCCAAGGAAATCAAATGCAGCTGCATCCAATCTCCAACTAATCTGCAGCTCTGTTCGCATCCGTAATGCCAAGAAACAAAGGGAACAGCTAAAGACGGGCAGTCTGGAGATAAGGTCCAAGGGGCAAGATTCAGATGGAGAGGATGTTGTAAATGGAGCTGCAGGTTGGACGAACAGAGGAAGACCACTCAGAAGGTTAATGGAAGACAAGGGGTTAGACGGTGTATCAGTAGAGGTACACATATGGCGGATGGGAGGAAATGGAGGTGACAGGTGGTCTAAAGCAGCCAAAAGTAGATCATCTTTTTTCTTTTCTTCCTCAGAAATGTGGAAATATGGTCTCCCTTTGCCCTCCAAAATGTTCCTTCAGTGGAGTCATGCGTAGATCAGCATGTCAGACATTGTTCCGTACCTTCACTCTCCTCCTCCACTCTCGCCGAGAAACATCCATTACATAAGAGGCTAAGGAGCAACTCCCAGCATCCCTATTTAGCAGTGAACACAGAGGAACGAGATTATCTAAATGTGGGAATAGAAGGAGCACAACAGCACGCAGGTGTACTTGTGTTACGCAATTTTTACGTGCATGACGGCGACTTTGTTCTTCATGGAGTCACCTTGGTCCTGCTCAATGGAAAATCAAGTTGTCTTGTGAAGCAGCACATGTACTCGATGTCTCGGAAGGTCGATATCTGCACAGATCCTGGCGGTGTGTGGGGGATGAGCTGCTCTCCGTGTGGTCCGCACGACTTATAGATTCCCAGCCCCTAAGCTGCAAGATCCCCAGTGAAAGCTGTCACTCTTCTCTCCTCTGAGCTAAATTTATTCTCAATGGTCAAACGGATTCAGGGCCATGCGTGAAAGATGTACTTTTGTAACATGCCACGGGGAGGAGGCGTGAAAGAAATGAGTACTCGGAGGAGTGTCAGTCAATTTGCTCATTTCATTTGCTGTCCCAACTGTTGAAGGGAACAAAAGAACCCCCGAGGAAGCCGTCAGTGGTTGATTGGTTACGGGAACATTTATTTAATACAAGCAGTAGAAATGATCGCAGTGGGATTTCACTGTGTGTTGTGGGTCAAAAAGGTGGAATGAGTTCCACTCAATTCATTCCTCGAGCAGTGAATTTATCGCGGGGAGGTTCACAAGGTGAAATTCAAGTGCAAGTTTGGAGTGATATGTCTTTCATTGAGTATTTCCACTCACTTCCTCGTTGTGCCTCATTTTTGGGGAGATCTTGCCTGGTAATATGATTTTTCATTATTTTCTAAGGACTCTACGTTGATGCATCTTGCCGACGTTGACGTATTTTCTTTAACTCCTTGTGCAATCAATGACACAAAGTTTAATCTCAGGTACAACCATCGACAGAGGCGATGTCGGCCATGTGACTTGACTTGCAGGATCGCTGAAGTCTTTTGTGGAGACCCCATGAAAACATCCATGTGTCCCAAAGGGCGTGTTGGTGCAAGTGCTGCCACCAGAGTAAACACTGGATGGTAATTAAGAGCGATGGTCAGAGTCGCTGCCTGGTGTCTGCGGACAGCAGAAATACGACTAAAGCGAGGAAAAAAAAGTGTGAGCCTCTCAATCCAATGGCAGATTTCAGGCTTAGTTTGGCCCAGTGGACAGCCGCAGGTGCTGTAGGGAGTCTGGCCATGAGTGGAGGACTTCTTGTCGTGCAGGTGACACAAGACTGGAGGCAGGTGTGCGGCAGTTACAAGGCGTAAACGGACGCCCACACACACACACTCACACACACACACTCACCACACACACCAGGACAGACAAACATGAAATGGAGCTAGCCAAGGAGACGAGAGATGCATGGTGGGGCAGTGGGACTTTTATTTTTATGTGATACAGGGGTACCCCACCTTTATCCTCTTTGTATTTCAACGAGATACAGAGTTAAGCATCAGAATTAGCAGCTGCTAACTCCCTCAAAGGCAAATGTTAGTTTTAGAGCAACATTTTACCTTCCAAGGTGAAAAAAACGCCAAAGCACCTCTGTCTGTGTGACAGTTTTGTCATGTTTGTATGCATAGTTTACGCTCTTACTGGAAGTGTTACGTATTTTGGTCGATAATTACACATACAATGTAAGTGGGTGTGTGGCTACCAGCCTGGATAGTTTGAGCTGATTTCGCCTCTCTGTCTGTAGAGCTCCACTGAGGAACTAAAACAGAGAAGCGGAAAAAACTTTGTATGAATTCACATCGTGTGACCCCGGCCAGTCTACAAGTGGGTAGTTGGGATTCACCCTACAACACTGCACGCTGAGGACCCATTACAGCATGGCAGGGGTGATTCTTAATACATGTCAGGGGTGAGATGAGTCCAATCAAATCTTCCAGGTCAGTACATTGTGCATGAGAAACAAATTAATCTTTTATTACCCTGCTGAGTTTGTGTTGGATGACCTTCACGAGTGTGGCACGGTTCCACTCCCTCGCTGTTTCTTTAATCCACGCTGTGCTATGCATCACTCCTCACCAGCACATTTTGTAGCTTATCAGGCATGGAAATGGTATTTTCAGTTCCGAGGCAGCCAAGACAATAAGGCATTTCTTTACAACAATCCAGGCCGGAGGCTGAACGGTCTTGGAGATATTAAAGTTGAGTGACAGATGTTAATATCACCTTACCACCCTGTTCTTCTGCTTTGGTTGCGATGAAAAGTGTTGCGTTACTTCTGACATGCTGTGCCCTCCAACTTACTTTCACCCCAGCGAGGAACTATGTCTGTAATCTGCAGAATGCTTGGCGAGCACGTGCCACAGAAAAGCAAAGGCGAAAAAAAAAGTTCTCTCCATCTACGTCGGTATGACATCCACCTTAACAGGTTAATCAGTGTTTTCGCGGAAGTGTAGCAAGGACGGGAACAATGAAGTTGACGATGCATTTTTCTCACTTTGCCACCTGCACAGTTTCAACCGCATCTTTAAATCTAGTCAAACTTTAGATCTGTGCTATAATTAGGGGGTTTTTGATAGTAGAATTCCCATCTTGGCTGCATTCTCCCGTGTCTCTCCCTCCTCTGTATAAGGTTCCACTGTTTCTCAAGTTGCATGTGGCCCTCTGACGGCGCGGTATAGGCTGTGTTGAATAGGAGGTTTTGTTTCCACACGTGCTGAGCAGCCTCTTCCAACAATGAAGGCTGCAGGAGACCCACTTTGTTGACCTTCTGCCTGCACAGCATCTGCAGCGAGATTCCCTTTCACATCCACACTGACTTGGGCTCGGGCCAAGACAGAGGGCCACATTCTATACACACGAGCCATCCAGGACTCCAAACAAAGTGAACATAATCAAACACACACAGGCCTGTGTGAGCATCGTCCTCTTCCCAGCTATCGTCCTAATCCTGTGGTCAGAGTGTCCACTGTGTCGAAACCAGTAGAATGCATCTGATGAAATGTCTCCAGTTTGCTCTCACTGTCATGTTTATTATCATTAGAATGCAGATAAGGAAAATTATATATGTAAAATTTATTTACCAGTTGAATTAGTAGGGGGTCACGTTGGTGCCCCCTGGATTTTAACTTTAGTTACTCCCCATGGTTCACAGGATGAATGAAAAGAAAAAGACAAAGTCCGCATTTCTGGAGACATCTTCACCATAAAGGTCACTCACACCCTGAGGTCAATGTGTGTGTGATGACAGCTTAAGACAGAGACCCACACTTTTGAGGGGTCAGGCAGTTTGTCTGGTCAGACCCTGAGGCACACAAAGAGGCAGGGACCCGGGGTGAGGGAGTGAGTGCTGAGATTTAAGAATGCGACCATTTGCTCTCCAGATCCAGATTTACCCAGCTTGTGACGACAAAGATACATTCATTTTGCTACAAATATAGAAAGATGGACTCTGTTACTGACGCTGTAGGCGTCTCCTCTTATAATTTTGAAATATCATCACAACAGAATGGCTTCAGGAAGGGGGTGTGCGGTATATATTTTGTGCTGTCGGGTCTCTGGGCTGCTGCCAGCACCAACCTCAGTCTGTCACCAAAAGTTCTGTATGTGCTTGTATTGATTTTTTTTATGTTTTTTATGGTGGCAAAAGCAACAGAACCCTGAGAACTCCCTCAGCTATCTAATCTATCCTCTCAGGCCTCATCCACCCTCCTTTCTCAGATATGCCCCCTGTCCCCCATACCTCTCAACCCCATTTCTCAACACACCAATAAAAAAGAATATCCTGATTCCCCAACCCAGACTCGCTATGGTAGCCCCTCCACACCTTCATTCTTTGATTAGTAGGGTAGTCGGTGACTAAGAGATGATTCAGCAACAAGGACCTTTGGCTTTTGACGATTGTAACGTAGGACCACATTGTCCTGGGTCCCAAGAGAAGTCCCCAACAAATGGTGTGAGGATGGCGCGGTGGACCCCAGGGTAAAGATGCAGGTCAGGAAAGGCTTCGTAAGAACTAGTCGGACCACAATCCCAAGACCAAGTGGGTTTGAGTCTGAATGACAAGTCACAAGTCACCCGGAAACGAGTGAACATGACCCCTGCTGGAGGCCAGCAACTCATAGGAAAATGGACGCTGTACACTGCACTTGTAATTCTACACGGGGAGGCTAGTTACCCCGAGTAACAAAAAAAAAAATGGATATGATAGATGGGTCAATGATAAGAGACATACAATAATACACAACATGTAGACGTAGCATGTTAATGGTTTGCCAACTAGAGAAGTTTTTATCATTACTCACTGACTAACCTGATCTGCCCTCATTCAAAGAATTGAAAATGAATAAAACAAATTTAAGAAATCTAAAATTGAATCAAATGATAAATGATAATGAAAAAACATCAACAGAAAAGTGTAGAAGTGTAGAGATAGAACTAATACTGATATATTGTATTCATGCACAAGCTGAATCAATATTTAGCCGGTTATCATTTGACTTCATTAACCAGCGCTGTAGTGCTGCGTGTTGTCTTGTTGTCTTAGTCCTTATCTTCTCCCTCCTGTCACCGTCCAGGCCTATAAATAATCGCTCTGTCCTCTGCGGCAGTGACAGTGTTAAACGGCATCACTCCCCCTCAGTCTCCACCTTCTATGTAAATGATGCGCGTCTTTGTGTATTAGCGTGTGCGCGCATGTGCGTGTGGGTGTGTGTCGTGGATCTGTGGCTCAGTGAATGAAGAAGGGGGAGTTTCCTTTTCCCGTGATGTTGTGCCGTGCGCACGGAGGTGTGTATGCGTGTGTGTGAGGGTGTGTGTGTGTGTGTTTCCATCCATCCAGAACAAACCCGCACATGGACGCTCGGATGTAGGAGGCGCGGCCATGTCACCGCGGCTGGGATGCGAATAATCCATCGAAAGCGGCTGTAAGCGGGACTCCGCCGGTAAATCGAACCATGGGTGGCCAGATAACACGAAATGCCTTTTACGGTAAGCGGCGCACAATAGATATTAAAGCGAATTATCCCGCTTTGCACTCACTTTGGGTTTTTTCGCTCCTCGGACGCGCTGTTGATATTATTATTATTATCATTACTATATTCTCGCTTTCTGTTCCTCGGATAAACGTGATTTCATTGAACGCAGCTGATGTTGCTGTGTTATTTACTTATTTGAGCGTTTTCGATTGTGAGAATATATGGATTAATGCATGGGATCTACTCCAATATGACATATGAACGCATCCATTCCTATTGGCTGGGGTCACCTGGTGTTCTTCTCCAATGGAGGATAGAAAGTTCAGGGGTTCCCCTGTGTTGATGTGAGGTTCTCCTCTGCAGCCAGGCAGCCCATGTCAGGCAAAGCCAAAGGAGACACAGAACCTGCTAAACACAACATGGCACTTATACAGGAAAATCCCTGTAATTTACTCTGTGAAAGTTCCGCCTGTGCTCCTGGGTTCTCCCTGTTGTTCCTTTGCTTTGACAAGGTGATTGTTCTAATTAAAGCTCCAACATAAATCCAATTAGCCAAAGAGGGACGGACAGCAGGCAGCTGAAGCTAAAGGCCTCCTCCCTCTCTCTCTCTCTCTCGCTCTGTTTCTCTCCCTCCTCTCTCTCTCTCTCTCTCTCTCTCTCTCTCTCTCTCTGGGATCAAGTGCAAACAGCTGTGACACAATTTTCATTCTATTTGCATAAAATCATGCCCGCAACTGTCACAGCTCGGCCCACAGATCAGCCTGGTGCTGTTTTTATGCTGGCAGCTGCCAGTTGCTTGTCACTGCGACTTAAATTGAGCCTTAACAGGTGAGGGCGGAATGAAAAGCTGCAGAAATGAAGCGTGTAGATGGAGCAGCACAGTTTGATGGGCGTTGAGTTTTTGAATAAAATCCACCAACACAGCTGAGCTGATAATGACAAGTAGGGGACTGAGTAGTGATGATAGACAAACAGTCACGTGAGTCACTTAGTAGATTATTATCTGATTAAAAGACAAAGGTGTTGCCTTTGCGATGAGGGAATTGAGCCTTTTTTTGTAGAGGAAACATCAAATCTACTTTTTTTTTTTTGTAAAGAGCAGAATTCTTAATACATGAATATTGAATCCAAAACTGCTAATTGCAGTCGTTGACCGATTTTAATATTGCTGGATAAACCTGTGTGGGGGTGATAAGATCCCCTTAATGTTAATGACTCATCATTACCTTTAATTGGTTTTATAAGTGCGGAGAGGGTTAAAATGAGTCTATGTTTGGAGCCCGGTGGTTGCTATGGTGACACCCAGGCTTTGAGAGATCGTCTCAGCCGCGTCGAAATCGTCAGAGAGTCAATATCAATAATTGATATGCATGAATATGTATCGTCATATGGAAAGTGTAGAACCCAGCCGCCGGCTGCTTCAGGTGTGAAGCGTTGGAGCTCCTTCCGGTGTTGCGTAATCTGGTCTGCGTGGGCGAATCTTCTCCATTGAAAGTCTCAGGCTGAGCTGGGGGAGTATGTGGGGCATGAAGTGGGCTCAATGTTTCGATGTTGTGATGAACGTGAAGTGATGCTTTTCGAAGAGCGTTTTTTTTTTTTTATCCGTCAGGTCATTTCAGATCCCTCCATGTCATCACAGCAGGTCTCTGTGTTGAGAGAGAGTCAGATTATGAAATTGCTGTATAAATATAGATACTTGCTAATGAATAATGGAGGCACACGCTGTCTCCTCTTCACCGCTGGGACAAAGCTGTTCCTCTATTTGCCTTCATTTCCAGTGTCTGAAAGGAAGAGATATTCTGCAACAAAACTAGCATGAGAGAGAAGAATTTTGCATCTTGTCAATTCAAATATTCATGTTTCAGAAATGCTCTGTGTCGAGAAACCAGATCATCCATTGTAGGTGAAATCACAAGACATGTTAGTTTTTTTCCCAGCTGTTACTGTAAATTTGATGGTATTTCTATCAGCAAAGCAAGCAAAGCGATTGTTTCTTTTTCCTCACCGCCTGTCTCTCGGCCGTTCACTGAGCAAACACTTCTTATCATCCCATCTTTCTTTAACGCCAACCTGTTGTGTTTCATATGGAGGAGTCAAAAGAGAGCTGTTATGTAATCAGGCCCCATGAGCTAAGGCGCTAACGGCGGCTAAGACCGGCGGGCCGTGAGGGAAGAGCTTTTATTATCTCTGCAGTCTCGTCTTTCACTCACAGGCAATGCCAGTTTGACAGGAAGGCTTGAATTATTGATATTAGACAGCCCAAACATTAGGAATAAGAGCAGGAGAGACTGGTAACGTGCACCCCTAGACAGTAGCAAGTCACTCACCCTTAGATTATAAGCATTGTTGGGGCAGAGGTTAAAGTTGGGTGTTAGACAGACACTCCTTGGCTGATTTTAGGTGTTTGTCATTCTCTGGATATTCTATATCACATGTGTAAATTGCAAACCAAATGGGGTCCACTCCATCATTTTATTCTTCCCCCGTGTGCTTGAGAGATTTCTTTAATATCAGTCTGTCTGTTAGAGTGCATTGACCCCCGAACTACATCTCCCACAATGCATCCCACAATCGATGCCATTGACGTGTTCAATCTCAATATATTTTTACGGGACCCTTTTTTAATCATTAAATCGTTAAAAACCAGGACAGAAATCGGACAAAGCTTATAAACAAACAGAAAATGCTTAATTATCAATTATATTCAGAAATATCTGAAATTATAAGTTTTAACATGCCGTTGTGTTGCGTGTGGAAGGCACCTGACGAGGCTGCGATGCGGACCCCGGTATGTAGGGTACTTTGGATTGGAAATCCATCGTCTAACGGAGTGCGGGATACCAATCCCTGGTTAAGGGTACTTTGGAATGGAATTCCGTGTCCTAACTACGAGGCTACCTAGTTCTGGCACAACAGCTGGTTTCCGGAGTTGTATAAGACGCAGCCTCGTTGCTCTGAAAACTCAACAGCATCCTCAAAACTTCGTCGAATTCAAATCAGCCTCTCTTACTATTATATTGATGTCTGTTTTTGTATCATGAATGCTACAGCAGGGGATGTTTGCCTTTCACGTCTAAGTCACGTCACGTGACTCACGTGACGACGCAACATCGATATTTTGGATCGATCCGCCCCCCACCAGTATCTCTCCCGCCCCCGACAGTTACCTTGTAACGTATCCACACATGAAAGATTGGGAAACGAGTGCATGTTCGTGCTTCAAGGTAACAACAAAAACTAAACACAAAAACTAAACAAAA
>OMPJ01010096.1:36242-49512 GCA_900312935.1 Carapus acus
GGTCGGTACAGGGAGTAATACACCGGCATTTTGGCTCCAAACACGGAGCTTAGAAAGCCAGATGTAGCATCCAAGAAAATCAACAAATTGTCCAAGGAACAAAAGTCACACTGCGTTCGCAGAACTACGAGTCCACAAAACCTGCACCCAAAAACAACACAGCGGTGAAAGTCGAGTAACTCGCCCGAGCTTTCAAGTCATTTTCCGGAGGGAGCATTTCTGTAGCACCGCATGCTGAGGGTGTGTGGACAGGTGTGCCCCGATCAGATTCTCTCTTTTAAAACTGTCACTTTGTCCACAAACACCATCATGGAACGATTGAGTTTGTCGCTAGCTTGTCAATTGACTCTGAATTGATGTCTGTTGATTGATTCAGATTTATTTACCGAACTGCTCACGCGGATTTGTACCATGACAGAGCAGAAGCTAGCTTAGCTTAGCTTCACTCGAAGAGGGACAATGGAGAGTTTCGGGTCTCACTACACTCATGAACATTTTGTTGTCTTGCTGTTGCATGCATGGATCACCTATAAACTTCAGAACGCAGCGCCAGTGTGTGTCGCAATGTTGCTTAGCAGTTGGTGGGACCCGTTGCCATCACAGAAGTAACATTCGGTGAGTGTGTGATGACACCTCCCTCACTGCGTCCCCCAGGTAGATCAGTAACCACAGCAACGGTTGCTGCATGTCTATGCGTCCTCATACTGGGTTTCACACATTCAGCTTTTAAGGTTGCAAGATAGACTGGAGATAATGTATGACTTGGAAGAGAAAATGCAATAACCTCTCAGCTTTTATTAGATTCATGTGTACAATGCTATTGTGCCAAGCTATTCTGTATTTCTAACCTCTACTTCCCTGTGAGAAGATAATACGAACAGTCAGTCAATATCTCCGTTACAACTGGATCCATTATTTCAGCCTGAAATTTAACTGTGACACAAGTCAGTTCAGATGAATTTGTCCTTCACACATTGCAGGATCAATGTCATCGGTCATTGCTATCCCATATTGTGGGTGACGTTTTGAATTGTGCTGTCAAAGGCTCTATAAACATTCAAAGGGACACATCAAACACGGTGATTAACTCGAGAAACTCTATTTTGCTCAGTATTGTGAGAGAAACACAGATTTTTCTCACAATCAAATGGGGAAAAAAGGAACCAATGCTGACATTTGTTGTCAGCCACATTGTAATTCTGAAGTAAGAATATTTTTACATTATAATAATATCTTGTTATTTTGAATATATATCATTTTTTACTATGACACACAGATTATGTATTTAGATATTTGCATTCAGTTTACTTAGTAAACAGTGGCGGAGGACAACTAGAACATTTTCCCTGCATTGTTCTAGCAGCCTCTCTCGTCCATCATCACAAAATGCTCAAATCTGATTTAGCCTCGTCTGAATTCTAGATGATAAATGACCACGCTGATCAAGACCTTCAGATATGAGGGGTTGCTAAGGAACATGAATTCACACCAACCCTGTTTCCCAGCGTGGCAGCTGCTCCCCTTTACAGCCTGATAATGCATTCAGCTCAATCTGCCTCGGACCACGTGTGCCACATTCATCAACCGCTCTCCCCTCGCCCCATCTTAAGACAAAAGGCCATCATGGTGCTCTTAGGAAGGGCTCGGATTGGCCAGTAGACATGGTTACACGGTGAAAAAGCTGGAGAGGCTCCGATCAGATAAACATTGACAGGAGGGAAGGAGAGAGCAAAGAAAGGGAAAATACAAAGCAGGCAGTTTTCCAGGACTCGCATATGCTCTTATCAACCCCCCCGCCCCTTTCAGGACATCTGCTGCTGCTGAGGCCATGCTAATTTTCAAATTAGTGCCTGTTTGTAGCGCTGTGTCATTATGGCAGAGTTCACATGTTACTGCACACAGACTCAATGGGCCGTCGCCTAATGACAGACACCAGCCAGCAGTGAGGAGGAGTGTGGATAGATAGAGAGATACTGTAGATAGATAGATAGATAGATAGATAGATAGATAGATGTTGATAATTATATCAGCATAAATACAGTTTGTATATACTGTGCATACAAATATATTCACTCTTTATAGGATTATCAAAAACATTACATATATGTGTGTATGTATGTTAGTACTGTATAAATACAGTATTAATGGAGCATTTATCCAGTGTGTGTGTATGTATATGTACCAGTACATATTTATGTGTATGTGTGACATTTGTAGTTCATGTCTCCATTGTGTGGACGACAAATAATAACCTTATTCATAGAGAGATATATAGATATCTTGATAGACATATTGGGATCGGGCAGCTGGCAGCCTCTGGCATGTTTGTGCCACATTTGGATTTGGCCATGTACTCACCAGCTGAGACACCCCCACACTGCAATGTGACTGTGGACGAGGAAGAAGAAAATACTCTGTCTGGGATGTTTTTGTGACTTTATGAAGATTTTGAGTTGGACAGTTGTTTTATTTAGGTTCACTGATTTGCTTCGTTTTTCGCAGCAACAGGAAGAGAAATAATTTTGTCAAACTGCTCACTCGTCATTTTAGGACAAAAGTGATTTCATGATACTAATTATAATCCCCGGACTTCAGTGTTTACAGTATGACAAATTTAGAAATGTCTCACCATCTGCTGTCTCCTTCCTTTGCTTCAGATTCACTGGGTGGTCCTTTCCCATCGACATCCCACAGATGTCACCACAAACCCAAGCGATGCCTGCCCATCCAGTACGGTGCTGTGGGCGAGCCCCTCACCATCAGCCCGCTTCTCTTCCACCCCAGTGCCAAGGGGTCCCAAATCATCATGGACCTGGCACAGAAGACCGTGAAGAGGCAGGCCAGTTTCTGCAATGCCATCACCTTCAGCCACAGGCCCATCGCACTGTATGAGCAAGTCCGTCTCAAGGTATTCTGAGCTGATGGTCATCATCTCCTTTTAACATAACTGGACTAATTTGAAGATATTGTTTGAGAATTTCTGAGCATTTGCTGATTTCAAAGTTGTAAGAGAATACAATAACTGAGAAACCTGGAACCAATGATTCACCGTGCCAGGGGTCTATACAGTTTGAAGTAATTTCCAGTGCCACTGTTGTTCTCAAAAACGAAGAACATTTGCTGCAATACCTTCTTGTCGGAACAAAAAAGAGCACTTTTCCACCAACATGAATTTAAATACAGAGATATCAAGCCTTATTATATTTTTGGCTGGAAAAAACACAACAACATACTTTATCACAGTGTGGCACTGTATTATTTTGATTGCATATTGAGATCAGATGTGGGCTGTGGGTTGTGTTCTCAGATTACTAAGAAACAGTGTTGCTGGAGCGGAGCTCTTCGTTTGGGTTTCACCTGCAAGGACCCTTCCAGAATAAACCCGGACAACTTGCCCAAATATGCCTGCCCAGATTTGGTCTCCCAGAGTGGCTTTTGGGCCAAAGCTCTGCCTGAAGAATTTGCCAATGAGGGCAACGTCATTGCCTTTTGGGTTGACAAGAAGGGCAGAGTCTTCTACCGAATCAACGAGTCCAGCCCCATGCTCTTCTTCAGTGGTGTGCGTGCAGCTGAGCATCTCTGGGCCCTCATCGATGTTTATGGCCTCACCCGTGGAGTGCAGCTGCTCGGTAAGATGCTCGAATCCTTTTCAGCATCTCCATTGAAGATAATGTGGAGGTGCTCTGCTGCAAACCAAAGCAAGGCGACAACTGCTGTACATATCCTGGAACAGCTAAGTGCGTTCCTGTTGTCTTTTGTGTTGCTTACCAAAGGTTGAAAAACAATTTTACTTCAAATACATTTCATGAAAATAATGGCTATGTGGAGCACAGGAGTGAGACGTCAAATCCAATCTTTTAAACTAATCCTCAATTCCAATCTTTTAAACAAATCCTTATGAGAAAAGCCTCCTTCTGTGATTGAATGGTTTCTCCGATAACCGCTGTCCACCAGGATTTTCAAAGGTTACCGCCCTTTAAAGTGTTTTGTAACATCACAGTTCTCCAACGGAACCACAGAAATTGAAGATTTGGTGTTTGGTGTTTATGGTCCTCAATCATCTAGATTGTAGTGTCCAAGTCAAAGTTGAATTGTAATAACTGTAATCTTCCTCAAGTCATCATTGCACAAATCGAGTTCTACCTAGGGATGTCCGATATTGACTTTTTTGCCGATATCCGATATGCCCATATTGTCCAACTCTCAATTTACCGGTACCGATAACAACCGATACCGATATGTGCGCCGGTAAACGCTTCAGGAGCGCATAGGCACTATTTCAGTGTAACGCAAGCATTATTTTATTTTTATCAGTTTTTATTTTATCGGTTTTAAAGCAAAAAAAAAACGATACCGATATTACTTGTTTATGCTAATATCAGGCCGATAATATCGGTGGGCCAATATTATCTGACATCTCTAGTTCTACCTGTTTTTTTTTTATAGGGAGTACTCTTTCTATTTATACATATTTCCAAGCCTCGCTGAAGCAAAGGCAGAACAATAACCCAAGTGTCCCTATATCTGACCCATATGTCTGTCCGTCATATTCATTACCTCACCCAAACTTTGGCGGCCACACATTTGTTCTCACCAGGCATTCCGTGCTGCCAAACCCTTTGCCGTTGTAAAAATAGAGTTGGGGTCACATGTCTGTAGATAGCTTGTTTGATTGTTATCCTGTCTGCTAGTGACTGACACTGCTATCTCTCCGCTAGTGCTAGAGGTGTCATCTTGAATATTTTAAAAGTGATATATTCTGAACTGAAACAGGAACTATCAGAGGAGTAGAGGAGTAAACAGCACATTGCGTAAGACTGCGTACATTAAAGCTTTGTACATCTGATTCGATGGTTTTGGTATTTCATGCATTTACCCAGCATGGTTGTACTTTCCCTGTCACTGCATGGCTCTTGTCAACCCGTGGCATTTGAGACCAAATCAACACAAAAGAAGAGCGAAAGGCAAATGTCCCGAAGAGATGCAGTGTATTAAAAAGTCTCAAAAGTGAAGTGTAGGGCCAGTATCTGAGCGAATACGTTCCTTCACCCTGGGGGCACTTGCTCTGATTGAAGTCCCTGTAATGCATCCCGCTGACCTCTTTTAGACACGCACTCCTCCAAGCACAATTTCACTCAACAGCGCGGCTTGTCCCTGGTCCTATTTAAGTCAATTCCACTGTCTTTTACAGTCAGGCCATACGCACAGACCCCCACCACCACCACCACCATTCCTCAGGGGGCAGGCTGACTGACATCCGCCCGTATATACCGTACTGAAGCCTGTTCCACTGAACAGGTTGAGATAAAAATACATCATCTAGATGAGACGGGGTCCTTTGTAGTCACTGAATGGGAAATTGTCAGGTCGGTGCATCACATGTGTCTTTGCAACACTCAGCAATCCGTTGCCCACCCTCAGATAAGCCTGCGGCCTTTCACATTTGTTGCCTCTCCCTGCTTTCACTCTTTATTTTATCCCTCCTGTCCATTTCATCCTCTAACCCATATGTGGATTAAAATCGTGTTAAGTCTGAACTTTTCTAACTTTACAATTTGCAGCTCCTCCTGACTTGATCAGACTTATTATAAATGTAGAATTTGTATATCCACAGCCCATGTCTATTCTTGTCGGCAGCGAGGACCATATCCTACACTCTCAAGAAATGTCTGTTCTATTCTGTTTCAAGTTTCCTTATCTATCAGTGCCTGCAGTGAGATTCTGCCACATTTGCCACGAAAAGGTGGATTCAACCCAATCGAAGATTTCGCAACTTCATCAAAGACATTCTATGTTTGTGGCAATTTTTCTCAGTTATAGAATTTTAGGTCCAAGACATAAAATGTGGCAAGTTGTGGTGCAGGATGACTTTATAGTCCAGTCATAATGAAAGTTGCTGCCTGTTTTAATCTGTAGTATCTGTATTCACCAAGTGTTTTTCTCACACACTCACGTCTTTACACTTACACAGCCTTTTATTTCATCAGCAGTCTTTGTGGACATCATGGGCCAGCATCTGGATTAAAGCCTCCACCCTCCTGTGATTTGGTTGAATCGCTTGTCTGTGTTTCAAATGACGTCTCACTTTATTACAGCTAATGGGTTAGTGAAGCTCAGAACCGGCATTAATCAAGATCTGTTAGAGGACTTCTGTCCTATTTTATGATTCTCCTCAACAAGCCCTGACAGTCTGGACTGGGAGAAATACTCAGTGAAACTCAGGGAAAGGAGTATTTTGTCGGAAGAAATAAGAGCAGTATCTCATATTTCTTCCTTCATGGTAATGTTAGTCGTTAATTGTACTTGTATTACCATTAACATTAGCAAAATGTCACTAAATATGGAGATGTTCTTGGGCAGGTACAACAAACTGGGCCTTTTTGTGACAACACATCTGTATTTCAAAGTTACAAAGGTAGCGTCTACGCTCAGTTGCCTGAGGGTAAAATGTGATTGACTGGCCCTGAAATGAGCAATGACGATAGTGTTGCTGTTTGGCAGAATGATTTTCAGGGAACAAACTGGCTCCACAGGGATGAAATCCAGTTGCGAATGAGTTGTTGGATGTATGTCTGTGTTCTGGCGTCGCAGGTGAGCTGTCACTCTTAATACACACGTGCTGTGCACACAAACACCGAACCGAGTGTGGAAGTATGGACGTAGCCTGAGTAATCCCAGCTGTTGTGAGGTGCAAATCACAATATATGAGTCACCCAACGCAGAGTTTAAATCAAGTGGGGCCGATTGTTAGACTCTGTTGTAGGACAAAAAGTGTAGAGGTGGACTCCTTAGCAAGGTGTTGCGGCCCAAATACCTGTCAGCCACACGGCCCGAGCCAAGAGGTTGGGCAATGGAGCGCCTCTTCAGAGGAGGAAATGTAGTTTTTTTGTAAAAGAAACCAGTCCACTGTGTGGTGAAAAGGTTGAAGAGACTCTAACTGGGGCTTGAGGCGATTGGCCGAGGTCTGCAGCGAACGCTTGCCAAAGACTGAGTCCCGATTGCGTCATCTGAAGGAAAGCCGTGAGTGACGGACAGAACGACCTCGACTGAGCAACGCTACTGCAATTTTGTCAAATCACAAACTGAATCGAAGACAAACGTACTCTCAACTTGTCCAACACCTGCTGCCTGACTTATATTTGTTTGATCAGTTGCCGTCCATATTTCACTCCCGTGTTACACATGTTGAACAATCTTCTCACGGCATGTACAGACCCGTATAGAATTTATTTTATAGGACAGTTTAAATCAATCAGCAAGTGAGTACGCAATGTGCTGTTACGTAAAAGGTGTCAGATGCAGGATGGGCGAGAAGAAAACTATACCGAGAGCCAAAGTACTTCTGAGTGAAGGAAACAATGTGAGGCCTTGATGGATGGAGACATGGCAGCCCGATTCTTTGTTTACATCCTTAGGAGGCCTTGTCAGAAAAGCGATCTTATCTCTTGACACCGCACCAGCGTCTGAGTCTTTCACAACGTTTTGAACTCTTTGGCTCGACTGGCTTCCAGCCAGCCAAGGTGACATTTCTGACAGTAGCTTTATCTCCCGCTGATCTCTACAATGTTTTCGCAGGGAGAACAGAAACTTGATCTAGACTTTGTCTTTCTCAGAAAGAATGAAGTGTATGAAAGTAATTCATACTTAGCATGATTATGCTAAGCTCAAGGCGGATATGCTAAAAAGTTGTAAATGTGACTACAACTTGTTGCAGTTAGAGTGCAGACTTTTACCATAGTTGTTGAGAAGTACAATGGATTTTACTCCCTGTGTCAGAACAAATTGCTTTTAACCAACAAGCTGTAGTCTTAACCAATCCAGATATTGATCACTGTGCTTGACATTCAGTGCAAATGGACAAAGTGACCTTGTTCAAACATATTATTGACATTTATTATTGACATCTCTGTCCTACCATAAAAGGAGACAAAACATGAGAGAGGGCGGACATAAAGGAACGAGCTAAACTAGATAAACACAACTCTCACTTCCTCTTGTTTGCTTTGTGGACCGCATATTAGATATGTTGCCTGTAGCCATGTGGAGATGTGGCGCAACACGTGAGAATATTCGGAGCTGTTCAGGCTCATTTTTATCAAAAGAAAAAGTAAATGGCAAAAATATTGCAGATTTCCAAAATGCTGTTTTTGACCTCTAGTCTCAGAGATTTTGAGTTTGTGGTTTTGGACATTGCACTGGATCTCGGCTCTCATCATGCGCCTCTGTGGCTCCAACCGTGAAACTCCAGGAGCATGACGTCGCCTGCAGTTTTAAGGCTGTGCCTTTGATTAAAAAAAAAAAAAAAGAATCTCCTTGAAACAATAATTGTGTGCATATTTTATTTGGCACTGTTGCTGTACTCGGCTTGACTGAGCTAATGAGCAAACATCAGCCTCTCACAAATGTTTTTGTCTCTAATGTATCTGTGAGAAACAAGTCAGCTCAGAGGACAACAAAAATGGATTTGTCGTCCCTGTGACCATGTTGGTGCTGTTAGTGTCATGTTGCATCAATTCACATTGAGAATCCAAGATGAATTACTGTGATTAAGCACTGCAGAATAGTGGAGTGACTCCATCTAGACTTTTTGTGCAGTAGAAGTTCATTAAGTAACTGTCAGCAAACAGGAGTTAACCAGAGGGACCTTGTGAGGATTTATAGGGTGTTTCCTGTTTTCGTGTAGCCGTTTGTATCTTTCCTGTTCTGTAATGAGGTTGATTTAAGTTGAAAGTGTGATCATGGCTGGAATTTCTAACCAGTGAATGCAGTGGCCCCCTGAAACAAAGCTCGAGAGAAATAGGAAACAAATAGCTCGGCAGCCATGTTTGTCATGTCCTCTGACTCTTAAGTACTGCCTGATATGAGTCTGATTGCGTCTGCTACTTCAGAATCAGAATAGTTTTTATTGTTAAGTTTTAGCTTTTTCATATATGAGGTATTTGCTTTGGTGGTTTGGTGCTACATAACGTGCAGAGAACATAAAGAATAATGCTACAAAATTACAATGTTAAATGTAAGTGGGCAAATGTAGGATAGAAAACAAGGAGAAACTCTTTACGTGTTGGATTTCAACCCACAACCTTTTGAATTCCTCGTGAACACTCTTTCGCCACTGAGCCACTTCTTAGCTTGTTAAGAAATGTTCTGTTTTCCTCTTTCTCCAATATTTGTTCCTCATATAAGTAATGTAGGAACCTCGTGATGAGAGTTATTAGTTCAGGGGTCTCGGCAGGCTCATCGGAGAAGGAGCAACACGTGCTGGATCCAGGCGATGGCCGCAGGGATGATGTCTTTTGTGACTTACTGGGCGTTTTGCCTGATTTGTTGCGGCCACGTGTCCCTAAATGGACCCTGCTGCTCTGAGGGTTCAAAGCAACCCCAGACTGAAACGAGAGCGCGGGGAGCGAGCCAGCCAGCGTTATAAAGAGAGTCCCAAACAAAGAGCCTCTGACTCCAGCCTCCTGCGCCTCTCTCTCTTTTACTGCTTGGTATTCATATCTGTCCCTCACACACTTTGCCAGTTTGTCCATTCTGAATTGGTGGTCGGCGTCTGACAGCCTACCGCTCACCCGCACAGGCCCAGCTCTGTCCTCCCGAGTACGTTACAGGGAGCGTTGATCGAAAATCTCCAAGCTGGATATTCATATCTGCAGTTTCCTCTCTCTGTTCTCTTCTCTTCTCTTTGTGACTTATCACTTTTGCTTTGTATCTTGCAAAAACATGGCAGGATAGCTGCAGAAAGGTGTGGAAATCTTGAGTTCTCGAGGTGTTTGAAGCGTTCCTTCCTTTGTTGAGCATGAAACTTAAGCAGCCCTTGGCTACAGGGGAACCTGTCCACAAAAAACCCTTTTGCTCAGGAAAAAATAATGTCACCCATATCTCTCTAATTTAGATGGATTGCATAGCAGGTACTCACATTTTCTAATTTAAAAGAATGCTTGGAGTAGGAAATGAAGGGAATTGGGTTTTCATTTTGGAAAGAGGGGAAAAAGGCTTTGTCCAAAAGTCTGACACTCATCTGCATAAATTTATAGTGCAGCTGAACAGGTGCCACATTTTGGGCTAATAGAAGCAACTGCATGCGAGGGCTTCATCTTTATAATGTCCTCCTTGAAGAGAGATGACACACACTGCTACACACACACTTGTTTAATGGTCCTTTCAAATTGCCGGGATCAGCCTCAGCCAGTGCTACAGACCATCTGTGAGTTGGGGATTGAAAAGAACCCGCAGGCCAAAGGGGGGCCGTATTGGCTAAAAAGCGCAGGTGCACAATGATTAGCGGGCAGCAGCTGCTGAGGTCACTAATGGACAAACTCACACTCCAGCTCCCTCCCATTACATGGCAACGAACGTCGGCGGTTCTCTCCGTCTAACATTTGAGGGTTCGTGGACTGGGTGACATTTGCAGGGAAGCGGCCACGCACCCTCCTGTTTGTGTCCGCAGCTCAGCGAAAATAGAACGGATAAAAGACACGTTTTCAAAATCTTTTTCAAGTGGGTTTACTTTGAAAGGTCAGAGCAGGAGCTGAGGAGTACTTGAAATGGAGCGTTGCACCAATTTACAGTTTTTGTGGAATGTATGTAGTCGTCATGAGCGCCATCAGCATAGATCCAACTATCTTTGCTTGCTCTCTCACCCTCCCTCTCCTTCTCTCTTTTATTTAGACTTAAACCAAAGCTTTATTTGTCATTTTTCAACGGACAACAAGATTGCATATCACCCTACCCAAGGTGCATCCACAATGAGAGAGGACACAAGTGTAACTCCCTCCGGTTCTTTCTCTCTGCCCTCTCTCACTCTCACTCTGTTCCTCCGGCACGGCGTGGAGATTCAGCAGCAGTCTTCCAATCATAATCCAATTTAGGATGGCTTTGGGAATCACACACACACACACACGCACACACACACACACATACAGATACACAGATGTCATTATAATCTGTTAATGAATTTCGAGTAAGTGCTGCTTGACTTATAATTCGAGTAGCATGTAGCATTACAAAGTAGTAGCATCACTTTGACCTACACAAGGAAAACTAATGGGTTTCCAAAACACACTCTCTCTCTCTCTGTCTCTGTCTTTGTCTCTCTCTCTCTTTCCCTCTCTCTCTCCCTCGTCTCTCTCTGTCTCTGTTACTAAAAAGGCCGGCCATGACTCTAAGGAAATACCACAGCACGAGGAAATAGTTTGCAGAATTTGCAGTCGTACCTCAAAATTTAAATCGCACAAGCTGCCAGGTCGAGTCGACTTCCTTTGCTTTTAATGTTCTTTCTAGGAATTCTAGGAAATTTGGGCAATGAGAGTTCATCTCTGAATCTAATCGGAAAGGAGCAGAAGAAACAAAAAATTGGCTCGCTAATGGTCCTTTCCTGTCCTAAGGGACTCCCAGTCCCACTTCTAAGTGGACCCTGTTGTTGACCTCAGACGGGGGATCGGTTGCGTGGATGATTAGTCGTCTTGACTTTGTCCCCTGATAGATTGATTAATAGAATTATACGGCCCGCGTGTCTTTGCAGATTCATCTGCGGGAGATAAGCTGCCCGTGTTATCTGACAGTGACAACAATGGCAGGCGACACAAATTCGATGTGATTTGCAGCGATTCACCTCAGTTTTGTTGTCCATCATTCCTCGTCGGGGAACATTTAAACGAGGCCACGGCCATTTTTCACAGTTTTTCAACCAAAAGCAGATTTGTTATTGTGACACCTGAACCATTGAATGGATGATCGTAACAATAAAAAGGAAATTTAGCAGCTTCTCCTCCCTCGTTTCTCTGGTTGAAGACGTTTCCATCGTGGTGTTTGCACTGCGGCATCGACAGCTCGCTGTAAAACGGCGGTGAGGAATGTTGCTCCTGGTTTCCTGGCTGTCTGGATATGACAAGATTGTGCACACTGTGTGCCGCAGGCTCGTAAGTCGCTCGCGAAAGGTGATGAAAGTGTCAGCACGTTCGAGCCATAACTTCCCAAGTTCATAACTTTGACGCGTAAAAGTCGCTCGCGGGACAGAGTTGAGATCAGCCCGAAGGGACGTTTGCAGGCGTTGCTTTAAAGAAAAGAACACAAAATATCAACATTTACACCCAAATTTACTTCGGGGTTGTATTGGTCATTGTAGAATAGTCTTAAGACAGCAATATTTTGAGATTTTGAGCGGAGACACGTGGTCGTAGTGGCAACAACTGTGTGGCAGAGACTTTGTGGTGCATTAATGAAATGTATGGAATTGTTTTTGGTAAAAGTGTTTGTCAAGTTTCATCGTTTTATGGTTATTTGATTCCTAAGCTATGGATTTGGGCAAAAGCTACTTGACTTTGTCAATGTGGACATAGAATTCTCTTGAAAACCAATATAATGGAACTGGAAACCGGCAATTAATGTAGTATTTTAAGCGGACATTGATATATAGCGATTAATTGGATATTGAGAGATTAATCACAATTTGAAAATGAATTATTTGATAGCCCTAAGAATTTGCGAACATCTCGATGGCTGATCGGCCATGTGGCTGCTGTGTCTCCGCCTTCATTGAGGACACTTTGTGCCATGCAGACGTCCTCGAGGCTCAGCTAGCCAACCAGCTCTGAGGTCCTGGGCTGATAGGGGGGCTAAAGTTCACCAGGGCAGGAGGATCTCCAGAGACAAAGACAACCTCAGGCAGTGAGCGGCCACCCACAGTGTGTCATCTTCATTCCTCCCCTACACACACACACACACACGCCAACACACACGCCAACACACACGCCCTGTCTCGTTTCTCGTCCCCTACACCTCGCTTTGACTGATGGCGTCTCCCCGTATCTGTTTGACCCCAGGCAGCAGGTCGCTGTTTATTTCCTCTGTGATTCGTCTCCTGTGGCGCCTGTGTGGTTTTTTATTCAGACACATCATTTGAGGAAATTATTTCCAAATGCAAAAAATAACAAGCGTCACAAGACAGAGGTGGAAAGAGAGAAAAGAAAGAGTTCTTTCTTTACGCAATTGTTTTAGTCCGATTCAGGGCAGGCAGGCTAATTTTCCCTCCTCCACGGAGCACTGTGTGTGTGCGTCTGTGTCTTTGTGTGTGTGTGTGTGTGTGTATGTATGTGTGTGTGTGTGTGTGTGTGTGTGTGTGTGTGTGTGTGTGAGAGACAGAGAGAGGGAGAGAGAGACAGAGAGAGACAGAGACAGCCTGGAAGTAACCTGAGACTGTTCAACTTAAAGGCTTATCAGAGTTTTTTGTGTTTGGGTGTGCAGTGTGCAGGCGTGTGTGCGTGTGCGTTTG
>OMPJ01010097.1:0-22335 GCA_900312935.1 Carapus acus
ACTTCTCCCATTCACCGGAATGTTTATTCTTCAGGTGCTGGAACAGATTAGTTGAACTGCTGCTTCCGGTAGCAACAGTTCGTCTGATGCATCAAAACCGAACCAGTTCCATATGATTGAATTAGTTGTGCCTTTCTTTGGAAGTAGCTCTTGTTTACATGCTGCCGCTGCCATGTTGTTTGTAATTGTGTTGCGCGTGGGAGGGGGCGGGCTCACATTGCGTTACGGAAACCCACAAGAAACGGAACGCGAAAAATGTCGAAAAACTCGAGTTTGCAAAATAAAAATCGATTTTTGCTCCAAATTCGATAAATCGATTAAATCGATTTTTTGCCCAGCCCTAATTCTGATATTTGTACATTTCACAGTCAGGATACAACTTTGCTCATGTCCAACTCTGCTCTACTTCAGGAGGGGAACTGGATCCTTACTCTGTAGTGTAGCAGGTTTTATATCTGCAAATTTCAGCCATTCTCCGCATTTCACTGCTTACATTGAATCGGCTTACCTCCACTGTTCTTTGAGGGAGGGATAATTTCGGCACCTTTGTTTTTATCATCGGGCTGTAGTTTAATTCATGAAATGTCAGATTCAAGTTAAACATAGAGCCAACAAAATGGACTTTTGTCACTTTGTTTATGCATTTTCAGTGTATGCTGAGATGTGAAATGCTGTATGCTCATTCAACAGTAGTTGATGCATGGCAATTGCTAAAGACATAGAATGAAAATAAGACAATTAACTGACCTTGCTGCGTGTCAGTCCTGTGTATCTCTTTCCCTCTCACAATCTGTCTCATTCCCTCTCTTACGCTCTCACTTTCCACCCGTCTCTCTCTGTCTAACTCTGTGTCTTTTAAGAGTGCACGGAAAGTAAATGTGCACTGAGATAAAACTGAACGAGGAGCTCATTTTCATAAATTCTCACCTACATACAACTTATGTGCAGCCCCGGTTATAACCATTACTGTACCTTGCCCTCTCTAGGCATCATGCTCATGATCTGAACATTACTTAAGCTCTCTGAAAGTGAATGATTTCCGGTTTCCCCTCCCTAACATCTACCTCATATTTTTTCTGTCATTTGTCTTTGTTACAATTCCTGCATTGTGTTAGAATGAGAAGGTAAGCGTACATTCTGCTCTCATAGCTGGTGCATGCTACAATTAATCACCACACACACTCGCCCCTAACATAACTTCATTTGTTTGAGTACTTTCATTTGTTGTGCTTTTTATGTACTTAAAATTTGGTTGATTTGTACAGTGGCCATTACCCAATTAATATTCCTAAGATAGTTAACATAATTATCGATTCATCTGTCAGTTCCTTTTCTCACTGTTGTTTTAATGCCATTACCTGCCAATTGTGAACTTCATCAGTCACCGTTAAAAATCAGCCTCTGAACGTTGAAAGGTTCTTTTTTTTTTTTTTTACACCATAGCCACCCATTTTTGCAAACATACTGAAATTTGCCCTTCATTTGCTGGAGAAAGGATAGCATGTTGTGATTTCGGAAGCTCAAATAGCGGTTGTAATGGAGAGTTAGAGTAGTACCTGAAATAGTGATCTGTGGTCATCATAGTTCCTATTCTTCATCTTAAAATGTGTTTTTTATACTGTGTGTGTGTGTGTGCGTGTGTGCGTGTGTGTGTGTGTGTGTGGATCATGTAGGTGTCCTTTTTTGTTTTACTTTTATGAATTCTACTCTTAGTGTTTGACAGAAATCATTGGAAGGAGATGCTATGTGCGTCCCTATAACAGCACAATCTGTAGTTACCAAATACTTTGAAAGTTGTCGCTTTATCTAATGAAAAATGTGTTTCATTGTAGTTCAACACTTGTGTTTTGAAACTGAAGAGATTCTGTTGTTGCGCAGGACAATCAGTTGATATGTTAAGCAGATAGGTTAAACGTGCAAAATGTGTAATGACACCTACAGAACGTATGACATTTTTACGGGTACATGTTTGTAGATCAGTTAACATGTTTGTTTTTCAATAAATAAAACAGGACTGTGTTTTGTATTGAATTTTCAGGTGACATCTTGATCACTTTCAAGTAATTACATAACTTGTAATGCAAGTGTCTTAAATTGAAAAATATTTTGTTTTGTATTGACCATTGATAACTTGAAGCTCAGATCAAAATACAAGACAAAGCATGCAGCTAAACAAAATCAACCCTAACCTCCATAAAATCTTAAAGTTTGGATTACAATTATTATGGTAATGACACATTTTGTCTCATATTATTATCTACTCATAGTTAACTTGCCATTTACGCATAGTGTAATGTAAACCTTTCCTCATCTGTATGTAAAGGAGAGGTGTAGCTCCGCTGTAACAATTATCCTCCTTTGTGAACTTTTTGTAGCTTGTTCCACAGTTGGTGAGAATCCTGAAGAATTTAATCATGTCTGGATACTCTCCTGAGCATGATGTTTCAGGCATAAGTGACCCTTTCCTGCAGGTAAATGTCTAGTAGCAGTTACTTCTCTTATCCAGATTCACACGATGAATTTTGACTTTTGAGTCAGCATGCATTGTTCATGATGACCTACAGCAATGGATTTCGTCACAGTTACACAAATAAATAACAACAAAATTGTCTGAAAGAAATCATGGGCAGTAATGTAGAAATTTACTTTTTGTTTTTATGTTTAGGTGCGGATATTAAGACTACTACGAATTTTGGGAAAGAGTGACGACGACTCAAGTGAGGCGATGAATGATATTCTTGCCCAGGTCAGCATTTAATATTGATTTAATTCAAAGCATTTTGGATCAGGGTATATTTTGACAAAACCCTTCAAATTTAAGGTGGCAACAAACACAGAGACAAGTAAAAATGTCGGCAATGCAATCCTGTATGAGACTGTACTGACTATAATGGACATCAAATCAGAGAGTGGTTTGAGGGTAAGTTGAAATTCAGAGCTCAAAGCAACTTTTTACTGTGTTGTTATTTCCTGACTTTTTTTTTTTTTTAACATCTTTGCAGGTGTTGGCCATTAACATACTGGGTCGCTTCCTTCTCAACAATGACAAAAATATAAGGTAAATGATTGTTTCCCTGGCATAAACAAATGTGTGCCCGTCATTATGCTTTTGACAAATGATACTACTCAAAACTATCTCCCAGTGTAAACTCATTTTGACATATCATTATCTAGCAAACTGTTAAAATTTTTAATTTACATAATTCAACCAGCATAGTGAACAAATTATTTTGTCTCAGTTTTTTGTACTCTTATGCGAGTACTGTTATGTTTTGATAGCTAAACTGAAACAGAAAGTTTGTAAGGTGGGTCATAAACAGTGGCTCTGTGACTGTGAGGCCAGAGGCTGAGCTGGAGGAGGCAGAGATGAAAACAGTAATGTTATCTTTTGGGGGAACCATGTTGAACAGGATTGGAAATTAGCAGATCAGAGGAACAGCTCAGGTGAAGTAAGATTGGGATAAGGTCAAGGATGATGAGATGGTTCGGTCACATACAGAGGGAGGTGATGATCGAAAGAAGAGAGGGTGGAGAAAGATGACCAGTTGCGGCAACCACTGAGGGTAGAAGCAAAAAGAAGATGCCAGTGCAACACACATGCACTGACAATTCAACAAGCGTCAAGCAGTGATCGCTCATCTTTGTCATTCGAGTAGTTGGTTATGTTGAAAAGTGTACAACAGCGTTTTTCTTTTTTATTGACTGGATATTTCCTTTTTTAGATATGTGGCACTAACATCACTACTTAAGACGGTACAAACTGACCACAATGCAGTCCAGAGGCACCGAAGCACCATTGTGGATTGTTTAAAGGATCTGGATGTGTCCATCAAGAGGTAAGCCAGTTAGAATAGTTGACTGCATTTTTACCAAGAAATGTAAATTTGAACTGATTATCCTTTTCCAAGTTGTGGGGTTTTGGCTCAAATACTCATCCTTTCATCTTTTATTGACAGACGTGCAATGGAGCTGAGCTTTGCCCTAGTGAATGGCAACAATATAAGAGGCATGATGAAAGAGCTGCTGTATTTCTTGGATTCTTGTGACCCTGAATTCAAAGCAGACTGTGCATCAGGAGTCTTTCTAGCTGCAGAGAAGTATGTTCCAGATCTAACCACATGTTAAAGTAATACTGACCTAAAGAAATGTCCACTATGGTATGATTTTGTTAGCGATTCGCATTGATTTTATTTTTCAGTCCTGAACAACCACACATACACAACACATACCTGTACTTGTATTGTCATACCGTTCCTCCTCCAGTCGGTCCTATATCATACCAAGCTGTTGGTGATGTTCCTTGAATTTTTTCTTTTACTTCATTTGCCTGAGTGTTTACCCTTCCCCGTAGAGCTCTGGTCAGGGCCAGGAGTGAGTTCTGAAAATCCCTTTGAATCACCAAAACAAAAGTTATCAAAATACTAAAAACGCAGTTATGACCAGTCCGATTCTAAACATTGTGAGGTGGTATATGTTGAGAAAATGGAACGGTAAACTCTTGTGGCAATTGAAATTATTAATAATGTCTCAAATGTAGTCAGTTGGTAATTGTCAATATACTGTATATGTTAGTGAATGCCAAACTCATTAGCAAAGACAGGTAAATAGTTAATGAGTATACAGTCCCCCCTTGTGATAATGGACCAATTGGGGTAGCGACTGTAGCGACTGTCCATTATAGCGTTTGTCTGTTTTATATATATATATATATATATATATATATAATATATAATACAGAAATGGTTGTGTTGCTGTACTTCAAACTGAATGTCTACTTTTGGTTCTTCAGTATTGCTGCATTACTAAATGATGTAATTTTTAGTTATTCATGTTTCCTATGCAGTAAAGTGGTAGTCTTTATTCTGTGTTGCAGGTATGCTCCTTCAAAAAGATGGCATATAGACACCATTATGAGAGTACTGACAACTGTACGTATACAGCAAATTATTATTTTCAATCAACTGCTCTTATTGTTTGGTGATTGTAATCATCATCATCATCAGGTCCCTCGCTCAGTGACGAGGGCATCGTCATGCGTAGAGCCAATCAGATTCACCAGTTTTCTCCACTTTGGTGGGACCGATGCAAGGGGCTAAACTTCAGATGGCTACGGGCCCCATTGGTGTAGGTCCCTGGTGATGATATCAATCCAGTGAGTGCGAGGGGCACTGTGTGAGCGTTCCCAATTGGCAGATTGAGGGACAAAGTGGAGGATGGCGTATAAAAGGTGTTCAGGGGGGAGTCTCATGACATGGCCGTACCAGTGCATCCAAGCAAGACGCAGGGGGCCTGTTGGATGAGTTCCCGGAGTGAAATGTTAGAGTCTGTCTGGCCATTTTATCTAATGTGCATAGTGCTCAGGTGTGAAAGCCATCAAGTTTCTCAGTCAGGGTCTTGTTGAGAGGAAAGGTTTCTGCTCCATGCAGAAGGATGAAGAGGATTGAGATGTTCTAGATTTGCATTTTGGTCTCTTTTAAGATGGAGTGGTGTCTCCATAGTGGCTTCGGGAGAGTTTTCATGGCGCTGGCTGCAAGGACATGCCTCCTGTTTATCCCGATTGCTATATCTCCGTTGTCGGTGACAGTTGACCCGAGGTAGCTGAAGGATGTTACAAACTCAACTTCTTACCCACTCCTGAGCAACGGAGGGAGGCTTTCATTTTCGATGTGCATTAGTTGTGTCTTAGGTCAGGTGACCCTCAGACCCAGTTTGTTGGCTTTCTCTCGGTAGATCTTCAGAGGATAATGCTACAGGTCCAGTCTTCAGGGGGAATCTCGGTTATCCAGACTGCGATAATGATGTGTGTGAGCCACTAGATGGTGTTTTCATCGCTCACTGTCAGCATCTCTGCTGTGATGCTGCCGATACCAGGGGCCTTGTCATTTCAGAGTTTGGACAGAGCTTTCGCAACCTGTTCTTTAGTCACAGGGTGTACTCTGCACTTGGATTTGCGCTGGCATTTTGAAATGGCACGATGAGAATGGGATCCGTTTGTGATAGAGGATGATGGAGGAGTTCACTAAAATGCTCCTTCCAGTGGCTGATGCATTCCCCCTCGGAGTTGTGTATGTTTCCCCCTGCGAGTCCTTTACCAGGGCTGCCCTCTGTTAGGGGCTTGTTTTACTTGTCGCAGGGTTCGATAATTCAGGGTACAGTTATTGTTCCCTGCGGCTGCCTCTAGATGTTATGCTTCACCTCGCCAGAATTTCTCCCTGTCCTCTTTAATTGAGATGTTACAGATGCAGTTTAGGCAGTGATATTCAGTCATGTCGCCTCTGAGATGTGCTGCCCTGCGGAGTTGTACGATGTCTAGGGTTGTTGGTGATATCCAGGGACGCCTTGTTGCAGGGTGGGTACGTTAAATGGAGGCGGTAGTTGCCCGTTTTTTTTTATCGATACAAAGAGGCTGGAGTTGGCGAGTTTCTCCTTTGCTAGGGCATTATACATGTTGGAGATGGAGCTGGTAAATACAGATCTGATGTTGGGGTCCTTAAGATGGAAAGATCTCATTCGGGTTGAGGCCTGCAGTGATTGAGTGGCCTTTACAGTCGTAGCTGGACTACCAGTAAACGGTGGTCCATGTTGCCTAGCTGGGCTCTGCGGTATACTTGATAGAAGGCAAAACTGGATTTTCAAGAACTTGAGATGATGATGTGATCAAAGGCCTTGCGGGTTTTGCCATAATTACCGTACCTTGTCCATTTGTGTATGTCCTTCCCGGGGAACCATGTGTCCACCATAGATGGGCCCCAGCACTGCAATAATGTAGGAGGCTTTCTCCGTTGTTGTTGGTGCTATGGTCTGGTGATTCTTGGTTTGCAGGTTCTGGGAAGATGAAGAGACAGTGGCATTATAATCAGCCAGCACAATGGTGATGTCATGTGGGGGAATCTGCTTGATGACCAGATGTAACTTGTCAAAGAGGGAGTCCTTTGCCTGGTCATCTGCAATCTCTGTGGGTGCAAAGGCAACAATGACTGTCAACTTGCAGTGTTGGTGATGGAAGCGGACTGTCAACAGTTGCTCATTTACTGGGATTCATCCTGTTCGACAGTGGTCCCCAACCTTCATCGCGCCACAGATCGGTTTTATGTCGGATAACATTGTCATGGACCGGGCTTGTGTTGTGGATTTGTAGCGCAGGTGATGTAGCCAGTGCTTGTTGCTATGGTTCCCACGTTAACAGCGCAAGGTGTGTGTGATTCTCCTGCTGTGAAGTGTAGTTGCGTTGCATACTTAGCCGTCCAAGGTGCATGTTCTCACGGAAAAGGGTCATTGTTTTTTTTTCCCTGTTTACAGTTGTGGAGAGCTCAGTTAGAAACTAAGTGCTGGCTTACAGGCTAAAGAAAACCCCAGTTAGTGCTACTACGCATGTGAGTGTATTTACCTGGGCGGCTTGTGACCACTGAATGCGCCAGCTCGGCAAGCTAGATGCTAGCGCACTCTGTCGCACTAGCATGGCAAGCTAGAGGCTTGCGCACTCAGTGGTCCCATACCACAGTGAAGGAGCACAGGCTGATGAGAGGCATCACATGAGACCGAGGGAAGAATTTTGATAGGTGTCAGGAGCGAGTCATGGACAAATGTAACAGAGATAATCCGGTGATTTTCCAAAGTAAAACCTTTCAGAATCAGATCATCAATATAACGGAAATGAAGAAAGCTATGTATCCTTTCCGTGAGGCCAGGCACCATATGACCCATTGACTGGCACCGGTCCACAGCCTGGGTGTTGGAGACCTCTGCCATGAAAGATTTCCTGACAGGCATGGCATTGCTAGAGCAACGCCAAAGAGCCCTTGGTTGTTGTTAGGGCCGCTCCAGATGTAGGAGAAGTCGCCTTTCTAACTTTCTATTTTCTCACTTCTTTTATTTTTTCTCTCTGCTTTTGCTGGCGTTACTGAGGGGCTGCCCCCTTAGGGCTTGACGTATTTGATCATGTTGTTCTGGATTATGGAATTTCCAGAGATTGTATTACCAATGCTGTAAGGTGTTACTAAATGCAATGGGTTTGAAGTCATGAATACCTTGCCAGCCAACAACTGCAATCCTGCTGTCAATGTTCTGATAGATATTGAAGAGCTTCATTGTTCTCAATGCGTTGTTGTTGCCTTTCACAGGCAGGCAGCTATGTGCGAGATGATTCTGTTCCCAACCTCATCCAGCTTATTACCAACAGTGTGGAAATGCATGCCTATACTGTACAGAGACTATACAAAGCCCTACTGGATGACATTTCACAGGTCAGACCAATTTGGAATATTCTGTCACTAACTTTATGTATGCCTGACATTGTGGAGAATGCTTTTTAAGTTGCATTGTGTTCTTTAGCAACCCTTAGTCCAGGTGGCCTCATGGTGCATTGGAGAATATGGAGATCTCCTTGTGTCTGGACAATGTGAGGAGGAAGAGCCCATTCAAGTATGTATGACAGACACCTGGTACCTATATTACTCTTCATTCCATCAATACATAACATGGTTTGTTCAGCCACATACAGTATACTGTAGGTGGGAAAGGTGAGAGAGATGAAGAAGTTAAGCTACAGATTTCTTAACTTGATCAAGGTCACAGAGGATGAAGTTCTGGACGTGCTTGAGGGCCTACTAGTGTCCAATCTGTCCACTCCTGTCACCCGAGGTTATGCCCTCACTGCCATTATGAAGCTGTCGACACGTTTTACCAGTGTAAAGTAAGTAATGGCAAGAGGACCTCTTCTCTTAAGTTTTCTCTTGCTGCACAAATGGGAAAGGAAAGCTTAATGAATCCAACGAGCCTGGGAAATAAGTCCGCCAGTGCTAACCATTTGATTTTGTTCTAGTCGAATCAAGAAGGTGGTTTCTGTATATGGCAGTAGCATCGATGTAGAGCTTCAGCAAAGAGCTGTGGAATACAACGCACTTTTCAAGAAGTATGATCACATGAGGTGAGAGGATACTGCCTTTTCACCAAATTTATTGTGAAAATTTTCAGGAAAATGCAAGTGCTGTAATGCTGTAGTCAGTCGCAATGTCTGCAATCCTTCCTTACAGGCCTGCTCTTTTAGAGCGTATGCCCATAATGGAGAAAACTGCCTCTAACAGCCCTACAGAGATAGCACAGACAAATGGGGAAACAGAGCCTCCTGCAGTTGAACCAAAACACCCACCTCCTGTTACACAGCCAACCAATCAGGTAAGGGCAATTGTGACAATTAAACCCATGCTGGAATTGAATCATGTGAACTTGATGGGAAAGCATCTGGACGGATCAGGAGGTATTTATAAAAGCATTTTATTGTTCAAGTAGTAGGCACACTGATAACCCTTGCCAGAATATTCAATTCAATTCAATTCAATTCAATTTTATTTGTATTTATTTGTATTTGTAAAGAGACCCAACATATCCCCCATCAGCAATAGTGACAAGGAAAAACTCCCCTTTTAACGGAAAGAAACCTTGGGTTGGCCAGGCTGCAGATGTGCAGTCATCTGCCCTGACCGGTTTGGTTGAAAGGGAGAGGGAGTAAGGCAGAGACAGGCATGAAGAAGCACAGTATTGTGATGAGGAGCAGGGCCAGGATGTTTCAGGTCCATCATCACTGGTCGTGTTCCAGCTGCGATATGCAAGACACAGAGACTCCTCTAATTAACTTGCTCAAGGGTACTGGGTTTTCAGAATCTTGATTAATCCTTCCTATATCACTTTTCAGAAAGGCCTTATTCTGTGATCAGTTTCACATGATTGCTTTTATTGCTCGCCTCTCTTTTTGATATCTCCTTTCTTTGCACACTTTAAAGTCCAACCCATCACTAATCCAAAGGATTTCAATCCAGTGGTTGGCTATCCACTTTCGCCATTGAGAATTGTGTTACAGAAGATATGTCCAATGTCTTAATGATAACATTAGATAAAACTATTTTGTTGGAGGTATTTGTGAGTTGTCATACCTCTGTTGACTTCCAGGCTAATGACTTGCTAGACCTACTTGGTGGTAATGATGTGGTGCCAGTTATCCAGACCACACTGCCCACCAAACCTGCTTCAGCTGGGGGAGAGCTGCTTGATCTGCTTGGAGACCTCTCTTTAACTGGTACGATGGATTACCCTGTTTCAAACCCTGGACAATATGTCTCTTGCACATATTTAAGGTTATGGATGAAAGAGTTTGGTTGCATAGTTTAGGTTCCCTTTTTCGGTCCCTTAAACAGTGGTACCTTGACATGCAAGCAACCCAACATACAGGTTTTTTGAGATGGGAGCCATCTCTCGGTCCATATGTTTTTTTCAAGGTAAGAGCAGAAATGCGAGTTTTGAGTCTTGCTTTGGGTCATATATAAGCCCCACCTGAATATAGGCAGCAGGTTTTCATGAGATATTTACACAGAAAGATGGTATACTGAAGTTTTTGCAGCATAGATTTAATTCGAGATGTGCTGTTTTTTCAAACCGTGCGGGAAAATTGGCAGAAAGACATCAACCCAACACCAACGCGATAGTCACATGTCTGGTTACAAAGTAAGATACAGCAACAACACAAAAGCCATCTGCTTTTATGTACCCTGAGAGCTTTTGTCGTCTCTTTACATTCTTCTCCCTGCCACCTCCAGCGTCTCACCATTTATGCACTGATGCCAAGCTGACGCGCAATAGCTCTGTTTCCTACTTTGCTGATGCTACTATGCAGCATCATATGCATTTCTTCCTTTGTTGTTGTTGTCGAGTGGCTTCTCAGCAGGTACTGCCTCCCCAAAAACGCGCTGATGAATCTTTACTATGATTAACAACTTGAGTTGAAGCGGGAGATGTGCAGCATCTCTCAGCCGCAGCGACCCTAAATAGATTTATACCGTCGGTGTTGGAGGCAGTTATTTCTCCAGCCTCGATTTACATCCAGTTCCCATACAGACATGAACAACAAACCAAAATCAAGGATTTCACGCCGTCACCGGCTTCCCAAACATAATTGGAGCCATAGATATCGCCCACATCGCAATGGAAGCGCCGTCACACAATAAATTCAGTTACGTGAACAGGAAAGGATTTCATTCAATCAAAGCATAAATAACCTGCACTACAAGAGTGTCTCTGTTTAACTTTGCTGTGGGCGGAGCCTCCAAGCAGGAGGTCTGTGCCACTGACGCATTATGACAAGGATTGTTCCTACAATATATGGTCATTTGAGGATGTTTCTGAATGCAAATGGCTCAAACCCCAACCAGAAAAATCAAGAAGCCTACGGAGAGGTTTGCTTTGTGAAAGGGACATTGAACAGAGGGATGCACTTTGTGTGGATGTGATAGACTCTGAGGAGGATCGTGAGAACCCAGAGATCCAGAGGACACTGCTTGTGAGGAACAGATAGTTTATGATGACAGTGGAAAAAAGTTCAACTGTTTCCACTGATATTTTGTTTTGTTAGAGGTCCACTTCAAAGGCATGTCTGATTCTTCCTCGTTGACAAGTTTGATAGACGGGTAATTCAGTTATGGAAAATATGAAAGGCTGCAAGTGTGTTGTTTTATTAGAATTTTCAAATAAAATGTACTGCATGATGAAACCAGATTTTGTCATCAAAAAGTTGGATAGAATAGAGGGTCGTCTTCTATCCAGAGTCGTCATGTATTCTGGTCAATGTGCTATTGTAAATGAAAAAAAAATAGTTTGAGATACAAGCAGATTAATTTACGAGTGCTGTCAAAGAATTAATTAGACTTGTATCTTAAGGTACCACTGTAATTTCAAATGGATGATATGTGCACTGTTATGGTCTAAAGCATGCTGTTGTGCCATAATGAAACCCATCAAGTATTTTTTAGCAACTAGCCAAGCAAATTCTTGCTCTCTTTTTTTATTTCAGTGTTAATCTTTTTGGTGTCCACATGATTTTTTTTCTGCCCGTTGTTTAGTTATGAACAACAAGTACCAATTTCTCACATGTGCATTATTTAAATGACAATTGAAGTGTTTGTTGAAGTGTTTTGTCATTATCTTGAACATCAGTGTGTAACTATTAACTCATGATGGTCCAGCTCCTGCTCCTGCTCCAGCTCCATCCATTTCGCCATCACAATCCCCTTTCGTCCTGGACGGACTATCCTCACAGCCTCTTTTTAATGACATAGCAGCCACAGGTGACGGCATTACCTTTCTTTTCCACAAAGCACACAGCTCATGACCATTTTTCTTTAAAAGTACAAGGGCTTTGAAATTATCATTTAGATGGATAATAAGGTAAATTATACTATGTTTTTACCGACATCTGTTCAAAGGTATCCCCTCCATGATGGCATACAACAAGAATGGGCTGAAAATAGAGTTCACATTCGAAAGATCTAATCCCAATCCAAGCATTGCTGTCATCACAATCCATGCTTCCAATTCTACAGAGGCCGACATGACAGACTTTGTTTTTCAGGCTGCAGTGCCAAAGGTGAGCAGAAAGCAGCATTGTGTTTGTTATCAGAATGTGCGTACCTTAAATCTTATATTTGGTGTGTGTGTGTTTAGTACACTCAGCTCATACACTGTAGGCATTGAGTGCGTGATCAAGGTAGGAGGAGGAGCAAGAAATGGAGATATATCAGTGACAAGTCTTGTCATCTATTTAATGATATGTCGCATTTGCAACATCTTGTCTTGATTTACACCCACTCAGATAACGTAGTTCTTCATACCCATCATCTGAGTGCTCCCTGTGGGGAGCCACGATGACAAATCAGAAAACAGAATTTGCTTAAGTAACGTCTGACCCATAGACTTAGTTGTATTCATGTTAATATATTTTTTAGAGTTACATCAAGCAACTAAATCCAAGTTAACCAATATTATACTTTTGTGCAAAATGTCAACTTTATTAACTCATTTTTTTCTAAGTAATTATACTACATGACTTTTGTGCTAAATGTCAACTTAATTAACTCATTTTTTTCAAAGAACACAATGGATTTTACAGTGTATACAGGCGTTGTATTCAGTGAAAAAACGCTTTACAAGCAGGACAGGTGCAGCTGCTCCCTAGAACTATGAACATTTTACTCTATGCAAGGATTTTGCAATGTTAGCTACCCCTCATGACATGACACAAACGAATATACAGCAGCATTCATGCAGTAACTGCCCAATGACGTCTGATGTTTGTTGTTCATATGCCCTCCAAATTGGAACGATTGTTGTAACTCAGATGTTGATACATACTTGACTGATACACAAACCTTATTCAATACAGAATGTTGTGGTATATGTCTTGTATGTAGTTTGAAGAGGTAAGTGCTGTTATGGAGCATGATCTTTATAAATACTGTATATTGCCCAGCTCTATTGCAAGCAATAATCAGCAGGAAAGTGTATTCACAAGACGTGATGTAATGGTGATGCCTTGCTGACGAAAGTAGTTGCACAATAATGTCAAATATTGTACAAACTTGCTTCTATGCTTCACTGCCCATCTGGGACATAGGGTGTCATTAGATCTTCACACTCCTCTGTTTGGTAGACATTCCAGCTGCAGCTCCTCTCCCCAAGTAGTAACGTCGTTCCAGGACTCAACCAGGGAAATGTCACACAGGTCATCAGAGTTCTTAACCCACAGAAGGTGAGTTTGTTATCGTTAAATCAGGATCTTGTTATCTCTTGTGATACACAAGTTGCCCGAGGCTGTGTTCAAAATATTGGAAAAGGTTCCTGTAAACTTTGTTTGAGGGAGTTGACAAATCAACGCCACTCTACTGAGATACTGACTAAATCACTTCTATTGTTATGATTGCAAGGGTAAATCTATGTTCAACATCAGACATATCTCAACATCATATAGTGTGATCAAAGTTTAAGTTCGTTTGAGTTGACTTGTGGATACATCCTCTGGTATAAACTTGATCATTCCCATAAAATTGCAGCAGCAGCTACGAATGAGGATCAAGCTGACATATACCCACAAAGGCTCAGCTGTGCAAGACCTGGCTGAGGTGAACAACTTCCCTCCTCAATCCTGGCAGTGAAGAACTGCATGTGGCTCTTAAAAGCTTTGTCCTGGGAACTCTGAAAACAAGTCTGCCCTCACCTTCCTCGTTTCCTCCAATGGATCCCACCTGATGTCACTGCGAACCACTTTCCTAAACTTCAATCTGGAACAGAAGTGCACCCCAAACAAGACACAAGATTGACCCTTCTGATTAATCATGCTTGTATTGACCCTGCTGATTAATCATACCACCAGACAAATTGAAAAAAAAAAAACATATCAGACAACAAATTGTTCTTTTTTTGTTTTTGTCCTTGGTCTTTCTCTTATTTTCTTTTTGGTACTATTTTTATTTTGAAAATGAACCTCTGCTCAACACCATTGTCACTTAAAAATCATGCGCACCATTAACTGTAGTACACCACACATCTAGTTAAGCTCTCTAAAAGTGTATTACCCATTCTGAGCTCTGCAGTAAAACAAAGTCTGTTAACTGCTAAATCTTACAAGTTACTACAACACAAAATGCATCTAAGTGCGGATACTGAGTTTCAATCGTCAATTGTTTCCTCTGCTGATATTGATACCACTGCTCAGACAGTCTATGTGTTTGTAATTGCATGATTAAGCATCTATTTATTTTAAGCACAGTGGGGATCATATTCACTCTCTTGACAAAAACATGGAGATTCTCAGTTTCACATCAGCTTTAGGACATCACCACTCTTTCATGTAGCTTGTTGCCACCTTGCTGTTTTTCACTGGAGATGTATTCCTTAGTCAGCATCTGTTTGTTGTTTCAGTTACTGGCAATTGATAATTTTCTCTTCATCTTGCCATGTTTGCACTGGGCTGATATATTGGACATATTGGTAGATAGAGTGATGCATATTTGTTTGGAGATTGGTGCAAACCTGCCCTGCATCTGTGTCCTCTGACAGTATCCTCTAAAACTAACTTCACTGATTCAATGGATCTGGCTGAACTCAATCACCATGCACATATGTACAACTTGAGTTTATCCTGAATGTAGTTACATGCACTGAATGCTCATCTTCCCTCAGTTTGACGTTTGCAACAGAGGTGCTCATCTGATGGCACCACTTTTGTGAGTTGTTTTTTTCTCTGCAGTAATTATTTATGCCTGGTATCGAAAGTGATGTGCCTTTCTGACTTTGCTCCATAAATTGTCCTTAACATTTGGGTTCTCGATGAGCTTTGTTGGTATGTTTGACTCTTTGGGGTAGATAATGTTCAAAGGAAATCAACTGTAATGTTCTCATATCTAAGGTCTATATTTCATTATCATTCATTGAATACACTGTCATGTCTTGTATTTTAGTGAAGCAACTGTCAGTTCTCTTCTTCTGTGTGGCACTTTTTCTCCTTTGACATTAGATAAATATCAGACGAGGATATCCATTCAGCAGTTTGGCAGTTGCTGTCAAACTAAAACTTCTCAACTGTTGTTACTCCGTAAAAGTGAGGTAAACATCAGATAGATATTTGACGTGTAATCGCACTGCACATTAAACCCATGAATTTGTAATTTTTCCAAACTTGGTGGAGTTTGATTGGCAGTGGTATAAATTGAACTTTGAAAACGTCATAAATTAATTTGACTCAATTTAAGATGTCTCTACTTTAATTATCAATTTAAATATTTCACTGTAATCCTATGATGCGTCATATATATTGAAACACAATCCTATCCATTTCACTTGTCTAGACTTGCCAGTACATTGTTGTCTTAATTGTGGGACAAGTGAGTATTGGATGGATTAAGTGCATGTAGATTTATTGATCAAAGTTTTTTGGCTTTCACAATGAGGTTTTCAATACAGATATGTGGTGGTATATTGTTGATTTCTTAATTTTTGGTGCTTCGGAAAATCAAGTCTGATTATGTCAACTGGGAGAATATTCTTCATTCCAACCTTCATACATTTTTCCTCTCCTCTAAAATGTGTGTGCCACAGTCGATAGAACAGTTTAATCACAAAACCAAATCACTCAAGAGTCACAAGAGTTGTTGTTTGTAAGGCTTTTTTATGAAAGGCTTGACAGCCTTGCGATACTGGGATGAGATTCCCTGACATTCAAAGAGGCTATATGCTTTGATTCACTATGCTTCTCTATCTCACCTTCTGTGACCAAATCAGAGAGACTATTAGCTTTGGAAATATTTTTGAGCAACAATATCCTGTATGTAAATGAAGAAACTAATTTCATTGAGTTGAACTTTTTCTGTTGTTGACAAATGCTATACTGGCTTTTTTCTGTATATATTGAGGGCTTTTACACTTTTGTCTCTTGTACTACCTTTCATCCTTTTTTTAGATACCATTTTCTAAAATTCCAATTGGTCACACTGTATATAGTTGAGATGGGTCTGGTTGACATCAGTTTATGAATACGTCCCTGTAACATCATGCATTCGCTGTAAGAGACACATTATGATATCATGCCTGTACATTGTGTATAGTTGTAAAACCAAGAAGTTGATCAAAAGAAATAAAAACTGAAGTGAAGACTAAAAGAATATTAGCTAGGAATTATAATTGTATAGATGTGTTTGAAAAAAAGAAAGAAGAGGATGCAAGTAAGATCCAATTGATTTGGGATTATCCCCCTGCCAGTTCTATTCCATTGTCTTAAAACAGGGATAGGCAATTTATTCTGCTGGAGGTTGAGCTGAGGTAAAACCTGACTTGAGTTAGAATGTTTGAACTACTGAGAGGCCCATGCACAATGTTGCACAGTGGCTAATGTAGCACCTTGTCTGATTAATTCTTGAGATATTATATTTTAGTGGACACGGAGTTGGTGCCAGACCTCAACCTCTGTAAGAGTTTAAGAGGCGAGTCATGGATGCACCCTTTATTTGCATCATATTCCAGTTATGTGTTTTTGGATGTTGACTGCCCTCACTGCCCTCCTATTTTACATCTACAACATGTGGGTGAATTTTATTTTGTGAATGTATCCACATGGTGTCCAGTAAAAGCATCCCTTTTTCTCCATGGGCAGCAACAGGATGATGTCCACATCAACAAGGACTTGCATTGTTTTGCTCAAAAATCAGCCTTTTAGAGTGGCAAATAAGTTAATAGAAACTACTTAAATTTTAAGGCATGTCAAGCTTAACCTGTTGTGAACACCATTCTCATGTAAGCGACACCACCAAACAAGCAGGTCGTTAAGGCCAAAAACTACCTTACCTAATTACACCTGTTGGATCCATGTGTTCACAACCTCTCACAATGTTATTTCATTCTTCAGACTACAATCTAGTCAATTGCGCACTAAAAGGCATAAAATGCTATTTGACTCGTGCATGATGGGATCCATGGAGGTATAACCAACTTCTTTCCTCAAAGGTTTGTTGATATTATGCCTAATTTCTCCCCAAGTGTGCCCAAGAGAGGTAGCCACAATTAACAAATATCAATAGTTATCTGACTGCTAGGACTGTATTTTAAAGTTGTCATTTTTTCTTCATCTGTCAAAAACCCTTACACACCCTATTATTTTGACTTTGCATGAAGTTCTTCATTGGGTACTTTAAACCTTTGCAGGTCCTCTGCTGTTAGGCAGTAAGAATGATGTTTTGCAGTTCTGCTATTCTTTTATTTGTGTGTATTGGACAAGTCTTGTCGACATTACAACACACTTGGTGGAAATAATGTTGCATCATTTTCCTTAAATCAGGAATTGGGAATCTTAGTTGTCATTACAACAATTCACATTGTGGAATGAAATTAAGGTGCTGAGTTCCGGCGCAAGTAAAAGGGAAAGCAGCAGAATGCATCTGTATCAAACCTGTGTCATTTACGTATCATAAATCATTTTCAGGGAATAAGATGGTCAGTTACAATGAAATAAAAATATTTCATAGCACATTTTGTCGGCTAGGTAGAGCTGGCTGCTGCATTTTTTTTTTGAGTCGGTCACACTTTTTGCAAAATCAGTTTATAAGTCACAGCTCTTATGACACAGATTTAAGTAAACATTCAACTACATTCAACTAAATTGCAAACTTATCACTGAATCACTCTGTGGCACAACCTGTATGAGGGATTTGTTCTTTCATCAAAGATGATTCTGCTGTGTTGCTCTTAGCAAGGACTTTAACAGGAGGAATTAGTGATGAGGCTTGTACTCAGTGTGCAGGTTCTATCAACTGAACTATTAGAATACCAGTTCCCTAGAGATGACACGCCATAAAGGCTCACAGCTCTCTTTCTCCATGTGACCGCAGAACTGGGTCGTACGAATGCTGTGCTGTGCCACCAGATGACAAACACATGGGGAGTTTTTCAAAATAGATTGCAGAACAGAGGGGAAAGAGGTTCATGCCGTATGTACTTATTTACATCTCCAGTACTCACACCTGACTCTGTTTTTCAAAAACAAATGAGAAAGAACCTGAGAGAAAAAATGCCTGAAAGAGTGTGCATGGGTAAATTAATGGAGGGTGAAATGTCAAAATGTGGATCATGTCACACTTCTCTCTCAACAGAACAGCATCAGCAAGTTTGTTGGTGGCTTTTTTAAGCCCCAGTTTTGAGGCTGCATGGCAGAACTAATGTAAATGCTGTAATTTCTATTTTTGACCTTTGGAATTTCAAGGAAAATCCTGAAAATCTGTGGATCCTCACTAAAATGTGCACCACTGTTCAGATAGTCCCTCTTTAAGCAGAGGAGGGAAATGTGCATTGCTCATTTGAGTTGGTTAGATTTTTTTTTTGTTTCCTCTCCCCTTTTCTTATCTGGGCACATAAATTCAGCTTAAAGGGTTTGGGAGTGGCATCTGTTACTACCATGTTTCCCTGACTGGAAAAAAATAGATATATACCCAAAATATATTTTAAAAGCATATCCTTTCCTCGAACCATAGGGCAATCCTGAGTGTAAAACAATGTGACAACCTCATATATTATTTGTTGGGGGAGGTTAACATGAGGAACATGGGTCACTTTTTACTGTTAGACATGATGAACTGAATCGCAGCTCCATGTTTTTGAGGTGAGTGTGACTGTGAAATGATTCACAGTGGTTGTAAACAATGAAAAGAATATTTTCAATATATGCTGTACATTCATGTCTTGGGTTGGAGAAAATCATCAGTCGAATAAAAAGTCAGAAAAGGCCTTGCCGTCCTCTGGGAGTTTTTTCACCCTCTTTTCAGCTTGCCCTCTTTCCATCAGGGACTCAATACATGCATATTGTAACAAAATTCGTCTCAAATCAAAATGCCCTTTGCTAATTTCAAGTTACACTTGATTGAGGCAGAGGCCAAATCAAATTCAAGATATGTGCGTTTTCCTGTTGAGAATATTATTTTCAGCCCTTTGATATCTACCCATTATATGGGTAACGGCCAGACGCTAAGCATACATGGAAAGGCAAGACTAAATTTCCAGATATTCCACATTGGCTTCTACCTGTGAAATTCTTCTTCAAGTTTTGCAAAATTCTTTGACATCTGTCACCTGGAGCTTAGTTGAGGGTCAAAGGGGACTGACCACATTCAGATGGATAAAATTATCTTAGCAGCACACCCTTGTCTTGGGCTGGAATGTTCAACATGTTGCAGGGAATCCTACATAAATTCCACGTCTGCGATGCCTCTCCTCCACAACAAGGCAAGGGGGACACTTACGGAGGAACCGTCATCCACTGGCTGAAAGCATAAAGTACACCATGAAAAAAACATTCCTTTTGTTGCCATCAAATGGTTGACGTCCCTTCCTTCAACCTGCAGAGAGTCAACTGAGACTGATTTAGGGGGCCAGATCAAGTCAGAACGAATTGATTTGTGAATATTTGATTTGTTATGGAAGCAAAACCGGAGTAACTGAGGAACGACTAATCAGCGTTCACTGTTGTTACACTTGACTGAGGAACCACGTGTTACTCCACATTCTCATACATGCTGCTGTAGTAATTGTGTACAATGTTAACTATATCTTAAATGACTACTTTTTACATCTGCTTTACACTGGTAAATGTCTCATTATTGCCGCTATGCCAAAGCTCTCCCCATGTGTGCTCTTGACTTTCAGTTCAGGATTACAGCCCCAGAAACTGATTAAATATCAAAGGCTAATTTATAATTGGAGGGGAGACGTTCATGTGTCAAAAACAAGGGATTCAGATGTATCCGTCGCATGCATGCAACCAAATGCTCTCAGTATAACCTACTTTGATTCCTTTTCAATTCGGTCAAGTATATACTAACTACACCGGTGTTGACAAGTTATTGCAATTCCCCTAACGGTAAGTCTATATGTGGTCCAGCCTTTCGCCCAGTGACCCCGCCCCACTCATGTTTATTCATCAGGCCTGAGTGACAGCAGCTACAGTCACAGTGCGTCTGGAGTCGCTCCGGAGCGGCACGATGGACTCACCCCTACCGTGGGAATTTACCACTCGTGTATCGTGACAACGCTTTTCGTTTATCGTCTCTTGATGTAGAGGATATTCATGGCGATGGAGGACGAGGACAACGCGGCCGCGGTGACCGATGCGGAGAAGAGAAGGGGAAGCGACGTGAAGGATAACGGGGCTTGTATAGACAGGCAGCCGGACAAGGTGGTGCATCAGCTGAGGCTGATTCCGAGAGCCGAGCGCGGCAGCGACCTCAACGGCCCCGGTGTTGCGACGGCGATCCGACTACTGAAGGCAGGTCACAAGGGCGGAGATTTGCTGTGTAATACTGCTGGTCAATCTCAGTAATATTCACAAGGAGGGCAATAAACTGTTGTGACATATCAGCGTGGCCCAGTCGGCCACCGAGAGAAGGAATGAAGCTGCAGGTTGGCAAATGTTGTGTAGTTGGAAGGATGATGATGGGTCTCCTTGTGAGTGATTCGCAAATCGTAGACAATCCGTAGAGACGTTTCAATTGCACCCACGATGTCGGTTAATCAAGTAGGCCCGGCTGCCACTTCAGCCGACAACAAATCTGAAGCATACATCTCAGGGTGAAAAAGCTGCATGCCCACAAGGAATGTATTCGTCTGGTGTGTGAGGGTAAGGCGGGTACTAGAGTTATATTATTAATCATTGTCCAATGAGCTCACAACATCTTTTAAGTACTGACAGAAAGGAGAGAGAGAGGCAAACCACATGCGAGCATCAATAAGGCACTGATTGTTCCTTGTTTGCTTGTGATTTCATGCCACAATTGATGATCAGTCGTATCAGAAAAAATGTAGACTCGTGTGGTGACCGATGGTGATCAAATTGGCGCAGGTGAAGGAATCATTCTGCGTGTGTGTCATAGCTCGACACATCCGACGGAACCGGTCCTGCAATTAAAATCAAAAACAAAAAGCTGACATTAAAAAGCTGAATTATTCATGTAAACCTAGCCCAATTTTCCGGATAAAAAGGTCAACAGAACAATTAAGTGCCCTCTTACCCACCAGGCAATGCACTCTGAAACAGATCCGATATTTTCTCACACGTTGTCAGTGCCCTCAGCACCGCTATCTCATTATTCAGCTACAGGTGGGTTGAGTGAATTTGGAACCGGACGTTTCACAGTTGTGATTCATTGCTTAATTCAGGTTTCCTGAGACAGTAAAGGCTCTGTGTTACACATGGTCATTGTGAAATCGTTCTAGATTTCTGGGGCCTCATTTATCAACCGTGCGAGCGCACGTAAATGTGCGCAAGTAGCGCGTACGCACATTCCAAGACAAGGTATGACATTTACCAATTCGAACGTAGAAACGTGTGTAAACGCATGCCTCTGACCACGCGTAAGCACAACATCCAGTAGTGAATAGAGCCCATAGTGTCAAGCGATTTCAAACTCCTCACCGGTTCCCGTTCCCTCTAATGAATGTATGAAGGAAGGAAGGAATTAATGAATGAAGGAAGGAAAGAATATTCTCAATTAGTAGCAGATGCGTTGAATTACTGATGTGACAAGCCATAAAAAGCAGCTGTGACAGAACCCACTGAAAACACTTTAAACGCACCATGGCCTGGCTGGCGCTGCTTGAAGATTTAGAGCACCGTGCGCTACGCAGGGAGCGCGTTTAGAGACCGCACAGATGTGTTCGTGGAGAACACAGAGATCCTCCTCAGCAGAATCGCTTCCCAAAACATGTACTGATGGATCTGTGCCGTGATCTACAACCTATGTTGAAGCGGGAGACAAAACGCTCCCAGTGTTGGGCAGTAGCGGCGTTACAAGTAGCGACGTTACTAGTTCAACTACATTTCTCAGTGGCGTGGTCGTAACGTCGCTGTTTTCTAAATCAAATAGCTTTTAAGTAGTGAAACTATTTTACTGATCAAATAGCGCGGTAGCGTCCGCAGAAGCTATGTTTTCTCAGGTATTTCTAAACCTCAAACGCAGCGGAGCTTTTGCTGCTTTT
>OMPJ01010100.1:0-25672 GCA_900312935.1 Carapus acus
AAATTAATAAATATAGATAAATACATGTAAAGAATCTGTTATTTGTTATTTGTGAAATTACATTGTGTGTGTGTATATATATATATATATATATATATACAGCATAAAATAAAAATAAATATATATATATATAATATATATATATATATATATATATATATACATATATATATATATATATATATATATATATATATATATACATACACATATATATATATATATATATACACATATATATATATACACATATATATATATACACATATATATATATACAGTATATATATATATATATTTGCAATATTCAAACATTCAAAGTATTTAGAAAATAACTGTCATTGTAATTCTGTCATAGTTGGCAATCTTGTGCAATGTAAGCCGCCGAAAAAATGAGCAGTCCAGGAGTTATAAATGTGAAACAGTTCCAAATTTTATACAAATTTCAAGTCAGTTTAGAACAAAGGCAGACTACAGAACAATATTTTTACAGATTCACAGGTTTGTACAATGAGAAACCAGCGAAACCTCAAATTGTCCCAATCAGAGAGAATGATCAGTGCAGTGCTCAACTCTCAAACATTAACATTCGCATGACACAGAATCACTTATTCAGCATGCACCACATGTGTAATTTGTTAATTAGTGACCTTTGAGTTTGATGATCAAATGAAATTGATAACAAGAAATGATTCTATTGAAAGCTCCTTCAAACCAGCAGTAACAGAAACCCTAAAACAATTAAACAGGTCTCTTAATTTGGATTTAAATAGTGTGAGCCAGTTCAGAGCCTCATTTACAGCAAGTGGTATTACCTGATTATTTACAGGTACAAATCTAATAAAAAATAATCCAGACTCATGGATATTAGAAACACTTTCATAAATATGTTCATAATTGTTGTTTAATTGTTTTCAATTTTGCCAGCAGTTGTTCCTGGCTTTTTGTTAGATGTTTGTTTTGTTGGACGCTGCAAACCTCTTACTGTCCCAAAACGAGAATCCTAAAATCGATAATAATCATTGTCAGGGCCAGGAGATCATATGTTATCATTAATGCTGTGATATTTCCTTGTGCAGCATCAATCCAACAATCTCCCTCAAAACTAGAACAGCAGTACTTCTTTTAGCACAGTCAGATGCTTACACACAGCAAACTCTCATTCCACTTCCTTTTAGCTCCCACAGAGCTCCTCTTACCCATTCTGTACACAGTCCATGCTCACATTTCACATTTATAAGCAGCTGGGTCATTATCAAGTATTTGTCTCACACCAAATTGTACAATCACGCGCACAAAAACTGCATCCACTGATGACGACACCAAGGTGAAAACTACAAGGGCTGACTTTTTGTGTGTGCAGAATATCACAAACAAAGGCGCAGGTTATGAGGCTAACACAGTAACAAATTTTGAATGACAAGGAAAATGCAGTTTTGAGTTAGTTGTCACAGTCATCACAATCCAGTATTGCACAATTAATCGCTATCTTAATTTTGTGCTTGTGAAATCACCTCGAAATATCTGCCCTTTAATGATCATTTTGAAAGCTGCTCTGAACCAGCTGTAGAAGAAGCCATAAATAAAAGGGTTGAGCATTGAATTGAACAACGCGAACCAGACCAGAACCTCGGTGACAACAAGAGGTATGACAACATCACTCAAAATTTCAGATATGATACCGATGCAGTACGGACTCATGCATAGCAGAAAGACTCCCATAACTATAGCCAGAGTTTTTGTTGCCTTTCTCTCCATTTTGCCAGCATTTGCTCCAGACTTTGTGTTCTGGATGCTGCGAGCCTGTTTCAGTGCAACGAGCAATATCTTCAAATAGATAGATATCATAATGACGGTGGGGAGGTAAAATATCGTGAATAATGTGATAACATTTCCTAGTACAGCATCAGTCGAGCAGTCTCCCTCACATTTTCCATGGTTGAAATTAGCAGTCACAGTGATAATTCCAACAATAACGGCAGTAGTCCAACATACCAAGATCATGATTCCAGCAACCCGATTACTAATTTTTGCACTATATGACAGAGGCTTACACACAGCATAATATCTGTCAATGGAAATGCAGCATAAATGCAGAATAGAGGCACCACAGAGAGTAAATCCTAAGCAGTCTCTCAACTTACAAACCCAGTGTGTGTCATAAACACAGAAGGTAACAGTGAAGTCGACGTAGATAGGAATAACAACAAGGCCTACCATTAAATCAGCCACAGCCAGAGAGAGCACCAGAAAGTTGGTGGGAGTGTGGAGCTGTTTGAAGTAACCAACAGAGATTATTACAAGTAGATTCCCACTCACTGTAACTAGAGAGAAGAAAACAAATGCAATATACACAAATATACATTGTATGGAGGGTGAGGGATTAAGTACATAAGAAAAGTTAATAACTTCATAGCAAGGATGCCATTCATTCACAATATCACTTCTATTGACAAATATTTCCTGTTCCATCTTTCTGTATCACTGCTAAGTTTGAAGGAAAACCCACAGTTGTCACAGGAAAAATGTCTAATTCCCTAAGACAGAGCTCTTCCTCATGTTAGCCAAGTACACAGTACACACAACAGGTAATACACCACACATAGTAACACTACAGATATAAAGGTGTTGACACAAAACTCTGTTTTAGCATCTGTCTTGCATTTCTCATTTGTCAGCTCTTGTCTCATTATCATATTTTTTCCACATTACATTGTCCAATGAAAATTCAGGGATTGGAAGCCAGTGATGACATTGTGAAAAGTACAACCGTTTATTGTGTGTGTGCGTGCATGCGTGAGCGCAAGTGCACAAAAGCGCTTTCCTGCTCCAGTGAGTTTGTGCACATGATTGTAACAGCAATATATTTTAAATGGTCCATTCTTGTTGCTGATGTGATGGTCAGATTTGTGTGACCCTTCCCAAAATCCGGGTCTTGAAACTTAAGACTTCTTGAGACCTCTGATACAGCAGGGTTACAAACGGGGGGCCATGATTAGTGCTGTGGCAATGGCAACATGAAAAGGGAAATCTTGAAACAAAATGAATGTCTTCAATTCTAGTCTGTTGCCATTTTCACTAACCCTGTTGTTATCCTTTCCATTTTTCTCCTCATGGAATTTTCTCACTGAAAGTTGGATTATAATTGAAATCTTAAACTGTAGATTTTCAATAGAATTGTCATCTGTGGTGTCGCAAACAATTTTAATCTGAAAATTCAGTGAATATCAGCTGTGGCGCCAAAAACATCAGATTTCATAATGTCAACTGAATTCTTATTTTACTGTATGATTTAAAAATTCAACTCCAGACAAACTGGTGACAGAACTCCTCAATCTATCTTGTAGAATGCGTCCCGCCACTTCCGCCACTGACCCAAAGTTCATGAGCATAGGTGACGGTAGGGACGTAGATCGACCGGTAAATAGAGAGCTTTGCCTTATGCCTCAGCTCCTTCTTCACCATGCCGTACCAATACACTGACTGCCGGCGCCGACACACTGATCCATCAGTCGATCTCCCGTTTCATTATACCCTCACTTGTGAACAGGACCCCAAGATACATAAACTCCTCCACTTGAGGCAGGATCTCGCCTCCAATCCAGAGCGTGCAAATCAGATTTTTCTGGTCGAGAACCATGGCATCAGATCTAGAGGTGCTGATTTTCATCCCCGCCATCTCGCACTCGGCTGCAAACCGCCCCAGCGCACGCTGGAGGTCCTGGTCTGAGGGTGCCAACAGGACAATATCGTCTGCAAAAAGCAGGGATGAGATCCTGTGGTCCCCAAACCGCATCCCCTCCGGCCCCAGGCTGAGCCTAGAAATCCTGTCCATATAAATAGTGAACAGGACCGGTGAGAAAGGGCAGCCCTGCCGGAGGCCAACATGTACTAGGAAAAGGTCTGACTTACTGCCGTCAATGCGAACCAAGCTCCCGCTGCGGTCGTATAGAGACCGCACAGCCCTTAGTGAGGGGCCATGGACTCCACATCCCGGAGCACCCTCCACAGAGCACTGCAAGGGACCCGGTTGAATGCCTTCACCTAGTCCACAAAGCACATTTAGACTAGTTGAGCAAACTCCCATTATCCCTCCAGCACTCTGCTGAGAGTGTAAAGCTGGTCCAGTGTTCCACGGCCAAGGCGGAACCCGCATAGTCTCTCCTGGAACTGAGGTTCCACCATCGGCCGGATTCTCCTCTCCAGTACCTTGGAATAGATTTTCCCGTCGAGGCTGAGGAGTGTGATCCCTCTGTAATTGGAACACACCCTCCGATCCCCCTTCTCAAACAGAGGGATCACCACCCGGTCTGCCAGTCCAAGGGCTCTATCCCATGCGATGTTGCAGAGGCGTGTCAGCCATGACAGCACTACAACATCCAGATACTTGAGTTACTCAGGGCGGAGCTCGTCCACCCCTGGCGGCTTGCCACCGTGGAGCTTCTTAACTACCTCGGTGACTTCAGCTTGGGTGATGAACGAATCCACACCGAGACGCGACAGGAACCTATGGCCTGCTTCAACAATGGAGGTGGAAAACATGGTTCACTCGGACTCTATGTCCCCAGCCTCCCTTGGGATCTCCTTGAAGTTCTCCCGGAGGTGGGAGTTGAAGATTTCTCTGACGGAGGGCTTTGCCTGATGTTCCCAGCAGACCCTCACAATACTTTTGGGCTTCCCGTGTCTGTCCAGCTTCTTCCCCCGCCGGCCGATCCAACTCACCACCAGATGATGATCAGTTGACAACTCAGCCCCTCCCTTTCACCGGAGTGTCGGAGACATGCAACTGGAGGTCAGGTGACACGATTACAAAATGGATCATTGACCTCCGGCCTAGGGTGTCCTGGTGCCAAGCGCACAGATGGACACCCGTATGTTCGAACATGGTGTTTGTTATTGACAAACTGTGGCTAGCACAGAAGTCCAACAACAAAACACCGCTCGGGTTCAGGTCAGGGAGGCCGCTCCCCCTAATCACGCCAATCCAGGCACTGCTGTCATTGCCTGCCTGGGCGTTGAAGTCCTCCAGTAGAGCGACAGAGTCTCCAGATGGGGTACAAGGTAGTACCCCATCGAGGACATCCAGGAAGGCTGGGTACTCTGCACTGCTGTTTGGCTCACATGCCGAAACAATGGTGAGAGACCTGTCCCCTGCCCAAAGGCGCAGGGACGCAACCCACTCGTTCATCGGGGAAAACTTCAACACGTGACGGCTAAGCTGGGGGGCTATAAGTAAGTCCATTCCGGCTCGCCACCTCTCCCTGTGGGCAGCTCCAAAGTGGAAGAGAGTCCAGCCTCTCTGAAGGTGTTGGCTCCAGAGCCCAGGCTGTGCGTAGAGGTGACCCCGACTATTTCTAGTCGGAAATGCTCCACCTCTCGCACCAGTTCGGGCTCCTCCCCCCCCAGTGAAGTGACGCAGCATCTTCCGAAAGCCAGCTGATCTGTTAGGTGGCCAGGAGGGTTAGGTGGCCAGGATCTACCATAGTAGAGCAGACCCAAGGTGCAGGCTGTGCAAAGATGCCCCTGAGACAGTCCAGCACATAGTGGCAGGGTGTAAGATGCTAGCTGGTACAGCTTGCACGGAGAGGTACAACCAAGGTGCTCGGATTGTGTAAAGAAACATCTGTACTCAGTACGGACTGGAAGTACCCAAGTCCCGATGGGCCGTACCACAGAAGATGGTAGAGAACAACAGGGCCAAGGTACTGTGGGACTTCAGCATCCAGACTGACCATCAGGTCCTGGCTAACCAAGGGGATATAGTGGTGATGGTGCACAGACTCCCAGGCCTCTGGTAGAGGACCTGAGCTTGAGATGAAAAACACCCCAGGAGGTGTGAGGGAGAACATTTTTTATCTATCTATCTATCTATCTATCCATCTATCCATCCATCCATCCATCCATCCATCCATCCATCCATCTCTTAATACACACACACACACATATTTATATGTATGAAAATAATCAAATAAATGACAATCAGTCACTGTTGCTTCCTGACTTTACAAGTTGATTTTATAGAAGTGTAATTGACTTGGAGTGACATTGTGTTATTTAGGTGTTCCCTTTATTATTTGAGCAGAGTGTATATACTGTAAATTTGTGTGTGTGTGTGTGTGTGTGTGTGTATGTATGTGGTGTGTGTGTGGGGCGGGGTTGCTTGTATGTGTATACATTCATTTGCAATATTCAAATGTTCAAAGTATTTAGAAAATAACTGTCATTGTAATTAATAATTGTGTAGTAGTTGGCAATCTTGTGCAACGCAAGCCGCCGAAAAAATGAGCACTCAAGGAGTTATAAATGTGAAACTGTTCCAAATTTAATACAAATTTCAAGTTTAGTACGAAGTTCCAAGAAAAGGCCTACTACAGAACAATATTTTTTACAAATTCATAGGTTTGTACAATGAGAAACCAGCAAAACCTCAAAAATCCTAATCAGAGAGAACGACCAGTGCAGTGCTCAACTCTCAAACATTAACATTCACATGACACAGAATCACTAATTCAGCATGCTCCACATGTGTAATTCGTTAATTAGTGACCTTTATATTCAAAACAGCTTTATGTTTTGAAGATCGAATAAAATTGATAACAAGAAACTATTGTTTTGAAAGCTCCTTTAAACCGAACAGGTCTCTACAATTTGATTTGGATTAAACAGTGTGAGACCCATTCTGTACACAGTCCGGCTCCGCACATAACACCACACATGAAAAGGTGTTGGTGCAAATCAGTACTCACATTTCACATTAATAAGCAGCTGGGTCATAATTAAGTATTAGTCTCACACCAAATTGTACAATCATGCGCACAAAACTGCATCCACTGATGACGACACCAAGGTGAAACTACAAGGGCTGACTTTTGTGAGTGCAGAATTTCACAAACAAAGGCGTAGGTTATGAGGCTAACACAGAGACAAATTTGAAATGACCGTTTTGAATTAGTTGGATAGAAATTCATCTTCAACAAGTCACAGTGGTTACAATCCAGTGTTGCACAATTAATAGCTATTTTAATTTTGTGCTTGTAAAATCACCTTGAAATATCTTCCCAGTAATGATCATTTTGAAAGCTGCTCTGAACCAGCTGTAAAAGAAACCGTAAATAAAAGGGTTGAGCATTGAATTAGACAACGCGAGCATGATCAGACCCTCAGTGACAGCAAGAGGTACGACCTCATGGCTCAACAGTTCAGACATAACACAAATAAAGTACGGACTCATGCATAGCAGAAAGACTCCCATAACAATAGCCAAAGTTTTTGTTGCCTTTTTCTCTGTTTTGCGAGAATTTACTCCAGTCTTTGTGTTCTGGATGCTGCGAGCCTGTTTCTGTGCTACAAGGAAGATCTTGAAATAGATAATTATCATTATAAGGGCTGGGAGGTAAAATACCTTAAATAATGCAGCAAAATTTCCTATTAGATTAACAATCGAGCAGTCTCCTTCACATTTTCCATGGTTGAAATTAGCGGTTACGATAGTAACTGCAATGAGAACAGCAGTACACCAGCATACCACAATCATGGTTGCAGCGACCCGATTATTGATTTTCGTACTATATGACAGAGGTTTACACACAGCATAGTACCTGTCAATGGAAATGCAGCATAAGTGCAGAATAGAGGAGCCACACATAATGTAATCCACACAGTCTCTCACTGGACAAATCCAATGTGGATTGTAAACACAAAAACCAACAGTGAAGTAGAGATAGACAGGAATAACAACAAGGCCTACCAGCAAATCAGCCACAGCCAGAGAGAGCATCAGAAAGTTGGTGGGAGTGTGGAGCTGTTTGAAGTAAACAATAGAGGTCATTACAAGTACGTTTCCGCATACTGTGACAACACAGAAGAAGCCAAGTGAGATATATACAAGTACACATTGTATGGTAGGGGAGCTTGCAAGTACATAAGAAAAGTTAACAACTTCATGGCAGGGATGCAATTCATAAACAATATTAGTGCGATTGACAGCGATTTCCTGTTCCATGGTTTTGTGATCATCAAATCCATACAGGAAAACCCACTCAGTTCTCAGAGGAAAAACACATCTAATTCCAAAAGACAGACCTTTTCCTCATCTTGGCTCTCTATTGTCTGACACAATAAGCAACACCAAACACAAAAAGGTGTTGGTGTAAATCTTGACGAATGCATTTCACATTTATTGGCACCTGTCTCATTATCATATCTCTTCATATTACACCGTCCAATGAAAATACAGGGAAGGACATCCACTGACTTTGATGATGACGTCAAAAGTCCAAGCCTTGAATGTGTGTGTGTGTGTGTGTGTGTGTGAGTGAGTGTGTGTGTGTGTGTGTGTGTATGTCCGCACGCGTGCGCACACGTGCGCGTGTTTGTGTGTGCACTTGTGTGGGTATGTGTGTCTTTGTCTGTAAGTGTGTGATTTCTGAGCTTCAGTGGCTGACAACTAGCCATTGGGAGAAACCCATACTTCGCTTTGGATTCAACCAAATGATGCTAGCCAACCCCTGCAGAAGCATGAGCGTAACTTCCTGCAGGCTTGTGAACTCACAGTACTTGGCACTCTGCCTCTCCGACTTCTGTCTCTCTGTTCTCCGTCCGCTGAAAATCTAAGATCCAAGATTGAGCCAGACCTAGCTGTGATGAAAACACTGATAGGGGTCTGCAGATCTTTCCTTGGGATAGTGAATGCCTCATAAAGTGGCCATGAAAGAAAGTCCCTGTCCTTACACATGATGTTTCCTCTCAAAAGGGGCACTTTTCTAGATCTTTCAGTCCTTGATAATTCTCTGGCTTCTCATGTCCATCTTCCTGATGTTACTATAGCTTGGCGGCTGCTGGGTCTACCATCACCTCCCTCCTCCGGTGTTCATCGGCCGCCACTATGTCTGCTATGTTTGCTGTGTTTGCCACCGCCATCTTGCCAGTCTGGCTCTGGAAATTCCACAGGATCTTTATTCAGCCATGTTCCACCCGTTTATGGGGTTGTCTGCCTCCTGGTTGTGGGGACCTCCAATCCACACAGCCTTACTCTTTGCCAGCCACCTGGTTGTGATGCTACATGTATGTGTATCATCCTCGCTGTTGTTTGGGTCCTTCACACCGTGTGCAACTGGGGTCTTATCTGATGTAAGGCCTATATCGACTGAGTGCCTAGTACCTTGTGTAGCCATGGGCAACTTCTTCTTCATGTTGTTGATGATGCATCTGGTGCTGGTGCTTGTTCTTGCACTTCCATTCAGCTATTGCCGTTGCTCCTTATCCACTTGTCTGAGGTGTCTGCTGTTTCAGGTGTGCCCTTCAAGGTTCATAATTTTGGAGGCCATGTCCCTGATCTATTCTTGGATGCACAATATTCTAATGCTCACCAGTTCACGTGCTTACCTTTTGCCACTTGACACACTAGTCTAGAGCAGACCTATTCCACTATTGGCCTGCGGATCGACTCGCAAGAGATGAGTGTGATATGAAAAAGTCTGGCGCAGACAGCACCCTACTCCGTTGTGTGGACTAAGAACTCCTCTTTCTCGCTCTCCCCACCAAACATAAAGCCTAAGCCTGCTGGACTTAGGCTAAAATCCCTCATGAATTGTGATGAACTTTCTTAAATCAGCAAGGAAAACTACATTTCCAAGTGAAGTGTAACTCTTGTGTTGGTCCTCAAAGTGTAAGGGTTGCGTCCTGGCTGGCTCTCATCGTAAAACACAAATAGATATGCGAATCACAAAAAGTATGATTGCCATACTAGATCGGTTCCAAACCTGGTTCCCCTAAAGTGTGGGAACCAGGTTGTTCATTTGTTGATTGATTGTTAACGGATGGTTGTTGATAAATTCAGGTTTCTTTTCTTGAGAAAATACAAGGCTCTGCGATAAAACAATACCAACCACCTGACATATTTTTACTTTTTTGAAATTGGTATGTACTGTAAGTTGAATAAGTGAAAAAATGTTAACATTAGATATTTCTAAATTAGCAGTTACATTTAACACTAAATTACTTTCAAACCTTCTCAATGCCATTGACATTTGGACCCTCAAGGGCCACCGCCATGATTATAGACCTCGGTGAAACTGAGTTTGACACCCCTGGTCTAGACTGAAAACACATCCCATGATGTATTATTTAGAAACAGTGGCTCTGTCTACGAGATTGGAGGCTGAACTAGAGGTGGCAGAGATGAAGATGTTCTGGTTTTCCCCTGGAATAAACAGGTTGGACTGGTTGAAAATGAGCAGATCAGATGAGCAAATAATGTGGAATGATTTGTGGATACCATCAGGGAGAAAAGAGTGAGTTGGTCTGGTTACGGGCAGAGGAGAGATTGTGTTTACGGTATATTGGACAGAGAATGTTGGAGATGGAGCTGCCAGGTGGGTGGAGAGGAGGAAAACCACAGAGAAGAGTGATGGATATAGTTAAGGAACACACGAGTGCAGGTGTTTTTTCAGTGTGATGATTAAAAGGATAGAGGCAGGTAGAGGAGGAAGATAACAAGTATTGCAAAGTTAACACTGAAAAAACACAAGAAGGAACTCTTCTTCATCTTTTCTGTGTACGCACACTCATCCTGCAGACAACATCACACACACAAATGTGTTGGTGTAAATGCATTTTACATTTATTAACAACTGCCTTTTTATCAGAATGGTTTTCACACTAAGCTGTCCAATGAAATGCACAAAACTTAATCCACTGACGATAACAACAAAATGAAAACTACAGGTTTTTATGTGTGTCCAAGTGTCACATTTTTTTAAACTGTCTTCTGAAGGCTGATCAAGTGCCCAATATCTTGCAGTGCTTGCAAACGGGGGTATATTAATTTTATGAACAGTTATTGTAAAACAGTCCATTGCAGAAAAGATTTTTCATAATGTGAAAAAATGGTCCACCACACACAAAGCATGGATAAAGACGCCACGATAGATGAAACAATCATTAAAAATTCCAGGGAAAAGCTGTTAGGGGAAGGCTTAGTGAATTATTTTGATGCAAGTTTATTTTTAACAAGTGATATTGCTACAGTCCAGTGTTCTACAACAAAATAATCAATGTAATTTTGAGTTTGTAAAATCACCTTGAAATATCTTCCCAGTAATGATCATTTTGAATGCAGATCTGAACCAGCTGTAGAAGAAGCCATAAATAAATGGGTTGAGCATTGAATTAGACAAGGCTAGCATGATCAGACCCTCAGTGACAGCAAGAGGAAAGACCTTATTACTGAAGAAGTCGAATACAACAAAAACAAAGTATGGACCCATACATAATAGAAAGACTCCCATAACTATGGCCAGAGTTTTTGTCGCCTTTTTCTCCATTTTGTTCACAGTTGCTCCAGAGTTTGCGTTCTGGATGCTGCGAGCCTGTTTCTGTGCCACAAGGAAAATCTTCAAGTAGATAATAATCATAATGAAGGCTGGGAGATAAAATTCCAAGATTAATGCTGTGAGATTTCCTAGTACAGCATCTATTGAGCAATCCCCGGAACATTTTCCATGATTGAATTTTGCAGTTGTGATGATTGTTCCAATTAGAGTAGCAACAACCCAGCACACTAAAATCATGGCGGCAGCAACACGATTATTGATTTTCGCAAAATATGTTAGAGGCTTACACACAGCATAGTACCTGTCGATGGAAATGCAGCATAAGTGCAGAATAGAGGAGCCGCAGAGTGTAAAATCCAAGCAATCTCTCAACTGACAAACCCAATGTGCCTCATAAACACACCATGTAACAGTGAAGGAGAGATACACAGGAAAGACAACAAGGCCTACCAGCACATCAGCCACAGCCAGAGAGAGCACCAGAAAATTGGTGGGAGTGTGAAGCTGTTTGAAGTAAACAATAGAGATTATTACAAGCACATTTCCGCACACTGTAACACAAGAGAAGAAGCCGAGTAAAATATATACAAGTACGCATTGTATGGAAGGGGAGCTTGCAAGTACATAAGAAAAGTTAACAACTTCATTGCAGGGATGCAATTCAAAAACAATATTAGTACTATTGACCAAGATTTCCTGTTCCATGGTTCCGTGGTCCTGCAATCCATAAAGGAAAGCATGCACAGCTGTCACAGGAAAAACGCATCTAATAGTCAAAGAAAGATCTGTTGCTCATCTTAGCACCGTTACACAGTCTGACACAAGAGGCAACACCGTACATACTGGTGCAAATCTTTATGGTTGCATTTCATATTTATCAGCAATGGTTTCATTTTTTTTATTTTTTGTCATATTTCACCATCCAATGAAAACACAAGGAATCACAGACAATGCTAGGTGGGGCATCTGTTAATGACAGCAAAGTACAAGCCTTGAATGTGTGTGTGCGTGCATGTCATGCGAATGTGCGTGCATGTGTGCGTGTAACATTTTGATCTCTAAGCTAATGTGATAGAATTGTGTATACAGTCGACCCTCGATTGTGCGGACTTCACATGTCCGGACTTTCAATTGTCCGGACAACGTCCGCCTCCCGGACTAAATGTCCGCTCCAGCCGCTCCAGTTCGAAGAATGACAACTTTCACCGATAGGTGGCTCTCACGTCATACGACGCCACCAGCGAGACAGCCACGCTTGCGCCTAGGAGTATGTGTGCGAGACAATATAGGCTGTTTACTGTACAGTACTCAATTTTCAATGTCCGGTAGTCAATTTTCAATGTCCGGACTTTTTCATTGTCCGGACTAGGTCCAGTCTGTATTTGTCCAGAGAAACGAGGGTCGACTGTACCCTCATGAACACAGGCCCTTGTTGACTCTGATCACCTATTTTTGTTTGTACAAGTTTCCATTTAAGTTGAAATACTTTGCATGATATAGGCAGAATTGCTGAAATGTCTTTCACCCCCATGTATGAAATGACTCCATATGAATGATATTAGTGCTGTGACATCCAGGAAAGGAAAATTTAGCGACATTGTCAATGTCTTTAATTCTGCACATTCAACAATTTTACAACCATTCTCTGTTTTGTTTTGTTTGTCCTCCATTTTTCTCTGATTCTTTCTCTGAAAGCTGGATATTTTGGTTTATTTGGACGACACGAAAAAGGTATTCCTTCATACTACTTATGTCCATGTTCTGCCTCAAGTCTCCCTCACTCGCGAGATTTGAGTTTCCCACTAAGCACACCCAATTGGCCTCTACTTAATTTGATTCTGCTTGAGTCATGCTTTGTAGTCCATTATTGCAGGACATAACAGTTGTGAGAACTGTTATGTCCTGTAATAATGGACCCAAGTTGCACCCAACTGGCATGAATGGAAATTCAGAGGAACACCTTGCTGCCCAGCATTCACATGTCACAATGATTCCACAAGGATAGCCAATCACTGCACCTTCCCAGCTGCTTTAGGAAGCCTTGAAAAGCAATGAAATTCCTTCTCTCCTAGCAAAACTGCATTTCAGAGACAACAGTCAGTTATGGACTTCATCGCGACCCTTTCCAGGAAGGGAATCAGAGCTTGCCTATCACCACTTCAGTAACCTCAGACTCCCTCTTCATTACTGCCAACATGCACAACTGAACGATTGTAAACTTCATGATTCCAACAGCCTCAGTATGTCGACTCCTAAGGGATCTATCTTGGCAACTAGCTAGCCTGTGTAGCTGCCTGCCTTGAGTAGTAATATCTCAGCCGCTGTAATATCTCAACCTCTGTACATCAGGACGTATGGAACAGCAGGAGCAAGGGAAGAGCAGGCAATCCATGCAATCCTTAGCTTTTAATAGAACCTCACGAGATAATGTAGACATTTCGGCCTCTGCAGCTGCCATCAAGCAGTTGATTGATGACGTAATTTATTTGTTTAACAGTGATGATCAAGGTTTAATGATAAATGATTGAGGTATGTACCATTACATGAAAGATTACCCACCCCCTACTGGAACTAATGTCCTTGACAACAGATAAAGGCATTTATCTGTCATAACTGACATGACAAACACACCCTGCTGCAGACAGCACACACTGCAGTGATGAAATAGAGATAATTCGCTAAAATCTCTACATGAGGGGTCCAGGAAACTAAAAGTCATCACCACTCTTGACTTAGTATGGCAAATGGGATATGGGTCGGCTTATTACCCAATGCTAGGTTACTAATAAGATGCAACACAGAGGATGAAGAATTTAATGGATTTTGTGATTTGGAATGACATTGCGGATTTGGTCCTCAACGGAAACAAGTTTAGACACCCCTGCCCTACATGGTTGGGATGAGATGTGATGGCTCCTTTTTAGGGGATTTGTTCTGACCCATCACCTTCTTGATCAAACTTCCATTACGTTCGAAATGATCAAAGATGTTTGAGACATGAAATTGTCAACCAGTTATTGAAGAGGCCAAACTACAGCTAAATGACTGAACAATGAATTAAACGGTGTGAGCCAATTCAGAACCTTACTGAGATCTAGTGGTACTACCCGATTACTCAGGAGTTATAGATTGATTACACAGCAATCCCTATTATAATAGTTTATGTATCCTTTTTCTCAGTTTTGCCAACAGACGTTGAGTTAGTTAGTTAGTTAGTTTGTCTGTTTGTCTGTTTGTTTTTCTGACGATGCTGCAAACCCGTTTCTGCGCCACAATGGAGATCCTAAATTAGATCATGATCATTATGAGCGGTGGAAGATGAGCGTAAATTGTGCGACCACACACACACACACACACACACACACACACACACACATTTATATGGCAGAATTTATTCAGAATTGCAATTTTCAGTTTGACAGTAACTGTACTTGAAACAGCCATACTACATTACACAGAAATCATGGCTGCAACTGCCCTGTCATTACTATAGTCTTGCACAATCCAAGGTTTTATTATGTGTCGATGGAAATTCAGTATAAGCGCAGAGTAGAACATCCTTATTTCAAAATACCTCGCATAAATTCACAAGATAAGATTGTAAGAGAAGCTGGGAGGAACATGTATAATACCTACAAGTACATCGGCCACAGGCGGATGGAGAAAATGAAAATTTGTGCGAGTGTGGTGCTGTTTTAAGTAAACAACTGTTTGGATATCACATGTACTTGCAGCCGTCACAATCAGAATTAATATTTGACCCAGTAGTCCAATAGTATGCAGAAAACTTCATCCACCAACAGAAAAAACTGTGAAAACTACTAGGGCTGTCTTTTTCTGTATGCAGCACTTCACAATAGAAGGCAGCGGTTTATTTCTTTACTTCTCCAGAGCAAGCACGAATGAGGAGGCAGTAGTTGTAATTCAAATTGAATAGAAGTTTATCTCCAAGGAGTGATGTTAGTGACAGCGCTCCACAAACAACAAATATCAATTGAATAAATAAATGAATGAATTAATTAATTAATTAATTGATATATTAAGAGATAAATAAATACTACTACTTGTAATAACAATAATATTAACATTAATATTAATATCAATATTAACAATAATAAAAGTTTGACAAATGGAGATGATTTATTGATATCATTATTATTGCAATTTTGTGCTTGTAAAATCACCTTGAAATATCTTTCCTGTAACGATCATTTTGAAAGCTGATCTGAACCAGCTGTAGAAGAAGCCATAAATAAAAGGGTTGAGCATTGAGTTAGACAGGGTAAGCCAGATCAGAGCCTCGATGACAGCAAGAGGTACCACCTCATTACTCAAAAGTTCAGATACGACGCAAATGAAGTACGGAGTCATACATAAAAGAAAGACTCCCAAAACTATAGCCAGAGTTTTGGTGGCCTTTCTCTCCATTTTGCCAGCATTTGCTCCAGACTTTGTGTTCTGGATGCTGCAAGCCTGTTTCGGTGCCACAAGGAAGATAATAATCATTATCAGGCCTGGGAGGTAAAATATCATGATTAATGCTAAAAGATTTCCCAGCACAGCATCAATAGCACAATCTCCCCCACATTTTCCATGGTTGAATTTCGCAGTTATGATGATAATTCCAATTAGAGCAGCACTACTCCAGCAGACCAAAATCATGGCCTCAGCGACCCGATTATTGATTTAGCACTATATGTCAAAGGCTTACACACAGCATGATATCTGTCAATGAAAATGCAGCATAAATGCAGAATAGAGGAGGCACCCAACACATAATCCACACAATCTCTCAATTGACAAATCCAATGTGCTGCGATAACACACAATGTAATGGAAAATGTGAGGTAGAGAGGATAAAGGACAAGACCTAACAGTAAATCAGTCATAGCCAGAGAGAGCACCAGAAAGTTGGTGGGAGTAGGAAGCTGTTTGAAGTAAACAACAGAGATTACCACTAGTAGATTTCCACATACTGTAGCAGCAGAGATGAAGCCAAGTGAGATATATATAAGTACACATTGTATGGAAGGGGAGCTTGCAAATACATAAGAAAAGCTAACAACTTCATAACAGGGATGCAATTCATAAAGAATATTAGTGCTATTGACAAAGATTTCCTGTTCCATGGTGCTGTGTACCCACAGCTTATGAATAGAAAGCAAACGCAGTCAGAGGAAAAACACATCTAATTCTCTAAGAACGAGCTCTTTCTCATCTTACAGTGCGACACAACAAGCAACACCACACACGTAGGTGTTGGTGCAAATCTATGTGTTTGCGTTTCACATTTATTGGCACCTCTCTCATTATCATATTAGTTCATGTTGCATTGTCCAATGAAAATACAAGGTATTGCAGCCACTGACGACAAAATGAAAACTCAAGTCATGAAGCAGGGGTGTCAAACTGAGAGCCAAATTTGTCAAATCAACCAAGGGCCAAATTTGACTGGGTGCCAGACTGTCTACAAGTGTCTGCGATTTGTTGAGATGGGGTGTGCTCCAGACTTGACATTGTGTCCCAAGAGGAGATTTCGTGGGGGGTGAAGGGGGATGTGGGGGGACACACGCCTGATTTTCCACTGTTTTCCAAGAGTTGTTGACCGTGTATAATGAATGATATTGCCTGAGCTGTCTATGGAAGGAGACATCTGTCTGCCTGTCTGCCTGTCTGTCTGTCTGTCTGTCTGTGTGGGGGTGAGAAACATCTGCTAGGGTTTGTTCTTCATTTGCTTGTACTTCCATTTCATAACTTGCTGTTGCTCCTTGTCTACCCACCCTGGCTTTCTGCTGTCTGAGTTTCCCGTCTCAGGAATCTGGATGTACAGTACTCAAACTCACCATTGGTTCCTTCTTGCCACTTGGCCTACAGTCCAGAGCAGGTGCTGTACGGCTGTTTGTGCCAAGCTCGCACATTCAGCAGTCCCATACTACAGTAAGGGACCAGACGCTGACAAAAGGTAACATATGTGACAGAGGCTAGTATCTTGACGTGTCAAGAGTGAGTCATAATCAGATGTGATGGGGAGAATCTGCTCATTTCACAAAGCTCAACATTGCTCAGAGTCAGATAACAAATAAAAGAGAAATAATGTAAGTTTTGTTTTCTTTTCTCTGTTGTCGGATCTCCTAAGGCAAAAGGTCTCAGGTGACGGGTCAGACTAAGAGTAGCTCCAGAGACAGGTCTCTCACTGTTGTTTCGGCATATGGGCCAAACAAACCTGAGGGGGAGTACTAGAACGTACCCCATCTGGGGATTCCATCGTTCTACTGGGGGACTTTAACGCCCACGTGGGCAATGACAGTAGTGCCTGGAAGGGTGTGATTGGGAGGAACGGCCTCCCTGACCTGAACCCAAACGGTGTTTTGTTGTTTGACGTCTGTGCTAACCGTAGTTTATCAATAACAACACACGGGTGTCCATCAGTGCAACTAGCACAAGAACACCCTAAGCCAAATTTCGATGATTGATTTTGTAATCGTATCATCTGACCTACGGCCGCATATTCTTGACACTCGAGTGAAGAGAGGGGCAGAGCTGTCAACCGATCACCACCTGGTGGTGAGTTGGATTCACTGGCGGGGGAGCAATCCGGACAGACGTGGCAGGGCTAAATGCATTGTGAGGGTCTGCTGGAAATTTCTAGCAGAGCCCGTATGAAAATTGAAAAGGATGCAGGAATATAGATATTTTTTTGTGTTGATATTATTTTTCTGGGAGGAAAAATATGACACAAATATTCTTGATGTTTTCTACTGCTGTAAAAATTTGTAGAATGAATATCAGATTCATTAATAAGGCTTATATAAGGCTTTTGATTTTTTGCTACTCCAGAAAGATTTGTTTTATGCTTTATTGGTCCAATCTGGCTCTTGCCAACCCTTGATCTAGAAGGATATACATACACAGTATTTGTAAACATTATACATTTACAGCTTCAAGTACATGATAGATGTTGACGTCTAGCAAAGATACAATTTGGTTCCACTGTTAGTGTTGTTGGTGCTCACCTCCTGTTCTATTCCTTTGTGTTCTTGCAATCCATGAATGAAACAAATACAGTTACATAAGAAAAACACATGTACTTCCATAGGAAAGAATTCTTCTCAGGCTGTGACCATATCTTGTCTCCAAACACAACACCACACTCACAAAAATGTTTGATTGGATGTTAGGTTTATCCACAGCCATCGTATCTTTTTGAGGATAACCTTATACTCACTGAAAATACAGATAACAACAAATTAAAAACCACAAGGACTGACTTTGGGTGTGTGTGAACATAAGAGTCATACATGATTTTGCCTTGAGACCAGTTTTGTGTGGCGTTAAGCAGATGAGGGCCTTGATTCCTTCTCTTAATTTTTCAGTTTCAATCAGTTTCTATTTTGTGATTAGTTATTCTTGAACAGTGCTTTCAAGCAAAGATAAGAATTTGTTGAAAAAAAAACCTTTTACTGATTTACTGCACATCTACTATGGATAAAGATGCAAACCCAGGGACAGGCGTACAAAACAAAGAAAATGTGATTTTTAATTTATTGAATTCTATTTCCAGCTACAGCAATTTTGCCCTTGTAAAGTCACCTTGAAATATCTTCCCAGTAATGATCATTTTGAAAGCTGATCTGAACCAGCTGTAGAAGAAGCCATAAATAAAAGGGTTGAGCATTGAATTAGAAAAGGCGAGCCAGATCAGAGCCTCAATGACAGCAAGAGGTACCACTTCATTACTCAAGAGTTCAGACAAAACACAAATAAAGTACGGAGTCATACATAAAAGAAAAACTCCCAAAACTATAGCTAGAGTTTTGGTGGCCTTTCTCTCCATTTTGCGAGTGTTTGCTCCAGACTTTGTGTTCTGGATGCTGCGAGCCTGTTTCTGTGCTACAAGGAAGATCTTCAAGTAGATAATTATCATTATTAGGGCTGGGAGGTAAAATATCATGATTAATGCCATAATATTTCCTAGTACAGCATCAATACCGCAATCTCCCTCACATTTTCCATGGTTGAATTTAGCAGTTACGATGATGATCCCAACTATAATAGCAGTAATCCAACATACCAAGATTATGACCTCAGCAACCCTGTTATGTATCTTAGCACTATATATGAGAGGCTTACACACCGCATAATATCTGTCAATGGAAATGCAGCATAAGTGCAGAATAGAGGACCCTGCCACAATATAATCCATGCAGTCTCTCAATTGACAAATCCAATGTGCCGAGTAAACACACAATGTAACAGAAAAGGTTAGGTAGAACGGAAAAAGGACAAGGCCTACCAGTAAATCAGTCACAGCCAGAGAGAGCACAAGAAAGTTGGTGGGAGTGTGGAGCTGTTTGAAGTAAACAACAGAGATTATCACAAGTAGATTTCCACACACTGTAACAAATGAGAATAAGCCAAGTGAAATATATATAAGTATACATTGTATGGAAGGGGAGCTTGCAAATACATAAGAAAAGTTAACAACCTCATAACAGGGATGCAATTCATAAACAATATTAGTGCTATTGACAAAGATATCCTGTTCCATGGTGCTGTGTGCCTGCAGTCCATGAAGGGAAAGCAACACAGCTGAAAAACACTTCTAATTCCCTGAGAATCCAGTTGTCACAGAAAAAACACATCTAATTCTCCAAGAAGGATCTCCTCTTCATGTTAGCTCTATACAATCTGACACAACAACTTACACCACACACAAAAAGGTGTTGGTGCAAATCTTTGAGTTTGTGTTTCACATTTATTGGCACCTACCTCATTATCAATTTAGTTCATGTTCCATCGTCCAATGAAAATACATGAAATGACAGCCACTGATGACGAAGTGAAAACGGCTGTCCCACATTGTGCCCGTGTGTGTGCATGTTAAGTGTAGTCTTTGTTTTGTCTTGTATCCTGTTATTTCACAAGGTTACATTTAAATGCCACAAAGTAAATGGGCCTACCAGCACGTCTCATTGTTATATCTTTTTGTATTGTAAAAGTTTCAAAATTGTGTGTTGAAACTGCAGTGGCAACAACGTGAAATGTGCCCAACCTTGAATGTACCTCACCTTGAATTATGCAATATTTTTCAGACTATTGTATAAGTCGCTCCAAAGTGTAGTTACACAAGCCTGAGAATGCATAACAATGAAGAAAGAAATACCACATATAAGTTGCACCTGATGATTACTCGAATTTTTTGGGGGAAATTAATTTTATAAAATCTTGGGCCAAGAACTGACATTACATCTTGAAAAGTTTGTAATATTACAAGGGATAAAACGACAAGCCAGTTTAGCAAAGCACACTAGCATGCCAGAAAAGCAAATTGATAGTTATTCAGTATAAACAACAAACTGAATGTGTCTTATCAACTCAATGTTGACATAGCAATTATTCAGAGAAGCCTAAAAACAAGCTAACAAGTTTACCAAACCCTTGATCTCACTCCGAACCACTAAATCCATTGAATGCCTCATCTTTGTTGTCGCTTAGCAGGGCACGCTAGTACGCTACACAAACCACGGTAACACTGGAAAGTAGGTGAAACACCCCAGAAATAGATGAAGCACACTAGTGTGATACGCTAACCCTGGTAACCCCGGAACCCTGGAAGTAGATAAAGTGCCCTAGAGGTGGATGACACTTCCTCTTCTGCAAAGAAGAGGAAGTGGTGCTTCTTCTGCAAAGAAGAGGAAGTGGTGCTTAAAATAAAGGAGTGTTGAAATTCTTGTAGTCCAGGAGTAGTCACGCATACTGTACGTCATATCTGAGTCTAAGTCGCACCCTCGACCAAACTACATTATGAAATGAGGTCAGACTTATATTCCAGATAATACAGTGCCTGGCCTTGAATTTGGGTGAGTGTGTGTGTGTTTGTGACTGGGATGTCTGTGGCTACACAGGGACGTGTTTTGCCTCCAAACATAGGACACCTTTTTCTATTCAGCCTCATTGGAGACTAATGTTTTTGAGTTATTAGCCAAAGTTATCAGCAAACATGTCCCGTGAGGGTTTCCCTTCAGTTATTTTGGCCTTTGGCTCTTATCCTGTCCAGCAAAGTTTGACACATATAAATTCTTGACCATTAGTGTGTATGTACAGTATGTGTGTGTGTGTGTGTGTGTGTGTGTATGTGTGTGTGTATTTGTATGCACATAGAGGCATATATATGTAAATAAACACCTGAGCTGTGCTACTGCTATTCATGAAAGAAAACCAAGATACCCGTAATTGTCCATGGCAAAATACATGTAATTACAGTATCAAAGAGAGAGCTCTTCCTCATCTTAATTGTGTTTACAGACACCTCATTCAAACCACACATGTAAGGGCGTTCATGCAATTTACTTTTTTTTTTTTCGTATTTCAAATTTATCAGCAGCTGTCTCATTTTCAGGTTTCACTGCACAGTTACTGTCCATAAAATGCAGAAAACTATATCAACTCGAGACAATGGCAAAGTGAAAGTTAGTCCAGATCACCCCAATGTATGCCCCAATGTACCCCAATGTATACATCTGGGTGATATGGAGTGAATCTAAAGTTCATTGTCTCTTGCGTAAGAGTCATTGAACTTCTGATTTTTTTCCCTAGTGAGTATGTATGTAATATATGTAATATATGGATAATTCAGTTTTTTTTTACATGTTCTTGGAGAAATATCAATTTTGACGTGCTCCAGTTAGTTAGTCCACTTATATCCATTTTCTATGAATCTTTTTTTTTTTTTTTTTTGATTAGCTGTTCTTTCTATGGTAATTCCAACAAGAACAGCCCTACCCCAGCATACCAACATCTTGATGGCAGATACCCAATTATTCAATTTAGCACTATATGTCAGAGGCTTACACACAGCATCATATCTGTCAATGGAAATGCAACACAGGTGCAGAATAAATGGACGTGGTTTGGAGTAACGTTTAATTGAGAAAAAAATATATAGATATAAACATTTTCCATAGTGACATATATGTATTATTGAAATTTCAGTACATTACAGACTGTAGAACGTACCTGAATATAAGATACATCAGCTAAATTTCTGTTTATCTGTCTGTCTGTGTGTGTGTGTGCATGCTGACACTGGGGTCTGCACTGTTCTACTTTTGAAAACCAGTTTTGTGTAGCCCCTCAGAAATGTTGGGATTGGTTTACTCCGATGTCCTGTTACTTAAATGATTTTGTGCTAAAATAAAATATTAGTGAGGTAAAGGGCCCTGACAATCACCTCTTTTATTCTTTGTTTTTTTTTCATGCTCCTCCTAATTCAATCATATAAAGCAGTCAAGAGCTTGTGAGGGTGGTTTAGGCCGCTGACCTGTCTAACCATATGTATCCAGTACGTATATTCGTACATATTCATAGTTATGTGGACATATTCACGCACTATTTACTACTTAGTTATTCACTTTCTATCAAAACAAGCACAGATGAAGCAGCTCACACAAAAACAGGGGTTAGACATGGCGAGAAACAGCAGGTTGGAATCAATAGGATAGAGGTTGATCTCAAACAAGTAACATTGGTTGTAATCCAGAGTGTGTCACATTCAAACAGTCAAAGTAATTTTGACCTTGAAAAATCACTTTGAAATATCTTCCCAGTAATGATCATTTTAAAAGCTGATCTAAACCAGGTGTAAAACAAGCCATAAATAAAAGGGTTCAGCATTGAATTGCACAAACCGAGCCAGTTCAATGTCTCAAGGACGGCAAGTGATATTTCCTCCTTAGTCGTGACGTCGACCAGAACATAAATAAAGTACGGACCCATACATAATAGAAAGACTCCCATTACTATGGCCAGAGTTTTTGTTGCCTTTTTCTCCATTTTGCTAACTGTTGCTCCAGACTTTGTGTTCTGGATGCTGCGAGCTTGTTTCCGTGCGTGATCTTCAAATAGATAAATATCATAATGAGGGATGGGAGAAAAAATACTACAATCGTTATCGTTAAGGCCCCAAGAAGAGTATCAATTTCACAATCTCCCTCACAGTTACCCTGGTTGAAATTTGAAGTTTCTACTGTAATTCCCATTAGAGCAGCCGTACCCCAGCACACCAAAATCATTGTTGCAGCAACCCGATTATTTATCTTAGCACTGTATGTCAGAGGTTTACACACAGCATAATATCTGTCAATGGAAATGCAGCATAAGTGCAGAATAGATGAGCTGCCTAGTATACCATCCAGGCAGTTTCTCATTTTACAAAAGAAGTGTGCCTCAAAAATACACAAGGTAACAGTGAAGGTGAGGCTGATAGGAAAAACAAGAAGGCCCACGAGCAAATCAGTCACAGCCAGAGAGAGCACGAGGAAGTTGGTGGGAGTGTGGAGCTGTCTGAAGTAACCAACAGAGATTATCACAAGTAAATTTCCACACACTGTAACAAAAGAGAATAAGCTAAGTGAAATATATATAACTATACATTGTATGGAAGGGGAGCGTGCAAATACATAGGAGAAGTTAACAACTTCATAGCAGGGATGAAAATCCAAAAGAATATCAGTGCTATTGAGAATGACTTCCTGTTCCATGTTTATGTATTCCTGCAATTCATGAAGGAAAGTAGAAAGACAACAAAAATCACCAAAAGAAAAGACATCTAATTCCCAATGACAGAGGTCTTCCTCATCTTAGCTTTGCACACAGTCTGACACAACAAGTAACACCACACAAAAAGGTGTTGGTGCAAATCTTTTAGTTTGCATTGCACATTTATTTGAAGCTGTCTCATTAACATGTAGTTCCATATTACACTGTCCAATGAAAACGCAGGGAAGGGCATCCATAAGGGTCAGTTGTGTGTGTGTGTGTGTGTGTGTGTGTGTGTGTGTGTGTGTGTGTGTGTGTGTGTGTGTGTGCGTTCGTGTGCGTGTAGTTTTTTGTTCAACACCACGCCTTTTTTAACTTATCAACTTATATAACAATAAACAACGTAGTAAACAACGCCGCTCTGATACCCCTGTTCAAGACATAGGCCACTAATTTGAAACCATACATCATTGCAGGTTTCTCTGCCATCTTGTAAACCTTCCCTTTCAGTTGAGTTGCCATTCTCCTATCAATTAAATTTTTTCCAGTTCATTTAATTTTTTTGTATAGCACCAAATCATAACAGAAGTTATCTCAAGATGCTTAAGAAGATAAAGTTACAGACAAAGACCCAACACATTCCCGGCATTAGCAAGCAGTAGGCTACAGTGGCAAAGAGCCCTGCATTCTGGGATTGCAGAGTTGTGATTGGAGAATAAGGCACCATCAGCTCTTTAAGATATAATGGTGCCTCATCACAAAGAGCGTTGTAGATGAGATGAGGGATTTTAAATTCTATTCTCGATTTTAGAGGCAGTCAGAGCAGAGAAGCTAACACAGGAGAAATGTGATTTCTTTTCTTAGTTAACGCTCCTGAAGCGTTAACCGGTGCACATATCGGTATCGGTTGTTATCGGTATCGGTAAATTGAGAGTTGGACAATATCGGCATATCGGATATCGGCAAAAAAAGCCAATATCGGACATCCCTACTATTTATTTGGGGTTTCGATAGCTGCATTCAGACAAATTACAAGAGATGTCCGATAATGTCGGCCCACCGATATTATCGGCCCGATATTGGCATAAAAATGTAATGTCGGTATCAGATTTTTGGGCTTTAAAACCGATGAAATGAAAATCGATAAAAATAAAGTAATGCTTGCGTTACACCGAAATAGTGCCTATGCGCTCCTGAAGCGTTTACCGGCGCACATATTGGTATTGACCGATATCGGTATCGGTGAATTGAGAGTTGGACAATATCGGCATATCAGATATCGGCAAAAAAAGCCAATATCGGACATCCCCACTTATTATTTAGGGTTTCGATAGCTGCATTAAGACAGATTACCCTTTGCTCCTAGAGCCCTTTACCTCTCAAGGATTTTCCATCCCTTGCGCGCTGCTGGGTTAGCAGAGAAGCTTGCGCCATTTCGCTGTCACCATTGGCCCCTCACATGATTCTGTCCTTGAGGTAAGTTGAAAAAGAGGAAATATAACCACCGTATTTGAAACAACCTCTCTGAAAGCAATAAGTAGGCTGTTTTCTGTATTTTCTGTGCCTGCCATTGTGTTTCTCCGTCGCTGTGCCGCCATCAACGGAGTAGATCATATTCTCGATCTTCTAGTAGATCATTTTCATTAAGTGGGATTTGAGATGAGAGCCTCAATTGAGTGGACCCTCCCTCCCCCTCTCAAACACTCACCATCACAGTCACAGTCTCACACACACACACACACACACACACACACACACACACACACACACACACATACACATCTGACATAGATTAATTTAGC
>OMPJ01010100.1:25692-36847 GCA_900312935.1 Carapus acus
TTTCTATCTTCTCACTATCTCCATTTTAGAGTGTAATTATACATTATTTCTCACACACACACACACACACACACACACACACACACACACACACACACATACACATCTGACATAGATTAATTTAGCGAGTATGTCAATAATTGTACCTAAAAACACCATGTCACAAACACACCAAAATCATGGCCACAACTGTCATATCTTTTATTTTAGTAGAATTGCGGAATATTGCAGCTTTGCCTCTAAATATGTCTAATAAATACACAGTTTTAGAGTGGAGGAAAAAGTGGCCAGGGAGGAAAACACATATGGCTGTGTGTACTTTTCCCGACCAAATATGGATCAAGAGGCTAACACAGAGACAGAACTTAGAATTGACATAGAAAAAGTGGTTTTGAATTGAATTGAATAAAATTGAATTGAACTGCATAGATCTGCATCTCCAACAAGTAATGTGAGTGACGATGTTTCACAATAAAATATTTCAAATCAATTTCGTGTTCGTTAAATTGCCCTGAAATATCTTCCCTGTGATGATCATTTTGAAAGCAGATCTGAACCAGCTGTAGAAGAAACCATAAATAAAAGGATTGAGCATTGAATTAGAGAGGACAAGCATTAGCAGAGCCTCAGCGACAGCGAGACGCACAACCTGGCCACCCAAGACTTGAGACATAATACACAAAAAGTGCGGACTAAGGCATAACAGAAACACTCCCAAAACTACAGCCAGAGTTTTAGTTGCCTTTCTCTCCATTTTTTGAGCAGTTGTTCCAGACTTTGTGTTCTGGATGCTGCGAGCCTGCTTCTGTGCAACAAGGAAGATTTTCAAGTAGATGATTATCATTATGAGAACTGGAAGGTAAAATAGCATGACACATGTCACAACAATTCCTATTATATAAGCAGTGAAGCACGCTCCTCCACACCTTCCGAGGATTACGTTACCTACCACAACAATTATTCCAACGACAGCAGCAGTACTCCAGCATACCAAAATCATGATGGCAGCAACACGGTTATTTATTTTAGCTTTATATGTCAGAGGATTACACACAGCATAATATCTGTCGATGGAAATGCAGCACAAGTGCAGAATTGAGGAGCCACTGGTAATAGCATCCATGTAGTCTCTCAGTAGACACATCCAATGTGGATTGTAAGCACACAAGGCAAGATTGAAGTAAAGGGTGAGAGGAATAACGAATAGGCCTACCAGCACATCAGCCACAGCCAGAGAGAGCACCAGAAAATTTGTAGGTGTGTGGAGCTGTTTGAAGTAACCAACAGAGATTATTACGAGTACATTTCCACACACTGTAACAACAGAGAAGAAGCCATGTAAAATGTATACTAGTACACATTTTATGGAGGGGTAGAGTGCAAGTACATAAGAAAAGTTAACAACCTCATAGCAGGGATGCGATTCAGAAACAATATTAGTGCTATTGACAAAAATTCCATGTTCCATGTTTGTTTGTCTTTGAGAACCATGATGGAGAACCCACACAGTTGTCAAAGAAAAAATATCTCACACACTAATTCCCAAAGACAGACTCTTCCTCATCTTAGTTCTGCACAAAGTCTGACAACCCTACACCACACAAGAAGATGTTGGTGCGAATCTTTGTGTTTTCATTGCACATTTATTAGCAACTGTCTCGTTATCACACTCTCCCATTTTGCACTGCCCAATGAAAATGCAGGGAAGGGCATCCACAGGGTTTGACCGTGTGTGTGCGTGTATGTGCGTGCATGTGCAAATTCGTGAGTGTGTGTGCGTGTGCGCACGTATTAGAGTCACACATTGCTTGAATGTTATTTCTTTGATCCACTTTTGCTAAAGCCTAGCTTCAAAGAGAAATTCATTCTGAGCTTCTGATTAAATTTGAACCATATTGGTGTGCGAGGATCCTGAGCATCTGTCTAGAAACTTTATGTCAACTCACCGGACAGCACGTCCGCAGTGATTTACAATGCTAATCTTGATCACTTTCAACATTTGACAATAAAAACACTTATTGACTGCTCTGTCCAAATCAGCACATTTGTAGTGTTATGTTCAAAATCACACTTTAATTTACTCATCAACTTCTGAAACATTTTTCAAGAAACAGCTGCCCTGCCTGCCACATCATCAAATAGTCTGGTATTTGCACTGACCATTCATTGGCAACACTTTTGAAGACATCTAAATTCCGTCTTGGTTGGGTATGAATCAGACAGTTTCATACTATAACTGTGACACCTTGATTTAATACACCTTATGGTGCAACCTGGACACATTGTCATTGATGTACCCAGGGTCAAACAGTGTTTTGGGCCTATCCTCACACAGGCGACTCAGCCTTGGGTGATCAGGCCCCGAATTGTGTCCAGGTTGCTCACTAACATCTCCAAACATCTTCACTCATGCATTTGAGCTGCCTCTGGCTCTTTGCCTGTGTAGCTCATGAGTCCCAAGGTGACCCAGGAGCCCGTGTAAGGACTTGCCTATGAAGCCTTTACAGCCCACCTCAGTGGACGTGCATAAAGGCTTCCACCTCGGCCTGTTTTGCCTATCGCCTCCTTCTTCCTGTCCTGTCTGTGTGTCACGTAGCTGTATGCATGCTAGCATCTGTGATCCTATTTATAAGCCAGCTCTCTGTGATGAGTAGTGCGCAGGTGTTAATAGTTTTGTCGTCACCCAGAGCTTCTGCTCGGTCGTCTGGTTCGTAAGCTCCCTCGCATATGAAAGGAAAATGCTCGGGACCCCTGATTTATGTTGATTCCACTGTAGTCTGTGTAACAACTCTCCGTATTTAGCGCTGCCTCTGTCTCAGACACTCCTGGGTATGACCCATGGGGACCCTGGTTTGTGTGTTATTGCCACTGGAATATCGCTTTGGCGTGCATATTGTGCATATCCTGTTCGTGTCGTATACCCATGTTTATCGGGTTGTAGCTGTTATACGTGACCTTTGCCCTGCACATAACTGATTGGGATAGACAACATATGTGCAAATATACTACAAAAACTGCTCTTTTTGGTAGAGCTATCAGCTTCGCATCTGAGCTTGGTGCAAATCTTGGAACAGAGAGGCACACTGCACTCTTCTCTCTGCAAAAGAAAGAGTTCTTAAATCTTGTGGACCTGCATCTGACACTCCTGTATCTCTGGCCTGCGGGGAGGAGTGAGAACAGTCCGTGTTGAGGGTGTGTGAGGTCTTTGATGATGGAGGCAGCTCTCCTGTTGACTCTGCGATTGTAGATCCTCCTCAGAGAGGGCTGGGGTTTTTATTGGAACCTTGGTCTCATGTCAATGGCCTTGGCCAAACCTACTGAACTGGCGGCCAACAAATAGGATCCAGCCCGCCTCAAATTTTCTCTGGCCCGTAAGAGACGTGTGTGATATGCACAGGAGATAAGAGACTCTGAAGTCCAAACTGAGCGAAACTACAGGTCTTTCGAATTTGCCTAATCAAACGAAATTCTTAACCATTATAAGAGGAAACCAAATTACAACTAAATGATTGAGCACTGAAATAAACATCGTACACACCAACATCATGGCCATATCTGTCGTATGATTTATTTCAGCATCGGTGTAGAATGAAGGTCTAGAAGCTATGCTTCTAAATATGTCCCATAAATACACAGGGTAAGAGAGAAGGAAAAAGTGGCGTGGGAAGAAAACACATCAGCAAGAGACATCATTTGTGGGAGTGTAGATCTGTTTGAAGTGAACAGCTGTGTTTGCATTCCACATTTCTCTGCAGCTATGTCATAATCAGAATCAAATACATGCCAAATAGTCCAATCATATGCAAAAAACTGTATCAACTGATGATGAACAAAGTGAAGCCTACACTGACTTTTTTTGTGTGCACCACTTCACAAATGACGGCTGTGGTACTAGTTCACTTTTCCAGACCAAGCATGGATCAAGAGGCACAGAACACAAAAAAAAGGATTTATAACTGACAAAGAAAGTTGTTTTGAATCGAATTGAATTGTATAGAAGTTCATCTTCAGCAAGTGATGTCGGTTCAACAGTACAATGATTAGAGCAATTGTGTGTTTGTAAAATCCCCCTGAAATATCTTTCCCGTAACGATCAATTTGAAAGCAGATCTGAACCAGCTGTAGAAGAAGCCATAAATAAAAGGGTTGAGCATTGAATTAGAAAAGACGAGCATTAGCAGAGCCTCAGTGACAGCAAGAGGTACGAGTTTGCCACCTAAGACTTGAGACATAATGCAACTAAAATACGGACACAGGCATAACAGAAAGACTCCCAAAACTATAGCCAGAGTTTTTGTCGCCTTCCTCTCCATTTTGCTGACTGTTGCTCCAGACTTTGTGTTGTGGATGCTGCAAGCCTGTTTCTGTGCAACAAGGAAGATTTTCATGTAGACAATTATCATAACGAGAAGTGGGAGGTAAAACAGCATGATACATGCTGTAACGATTCCTGTTATATAAGCAGTGTAGCAGTCTCCCTCACATTTTCCATGGTTTATACTACCAACCACGTTAGAAATTCCAACTACAGTAGCAGCACTCCAGCACACCAAAATCATGATGGCAGCAACCTGATTATTTATTTTAGCTCTATATGTCAGAGGCCTACACACAGCATGATATCTGTCAATGCAGATACAGCATAAGTGCAGCATCGAGGAGCCGCTCGTAATAGAATCCATGTAGTCTCTGAATAGACACATCCAGTGTGGGTCGTGTATACAAAAGGACAGATTAAAGTAGAGAGTAAGAGGAATAACAATGAGGCCTACCAGCACATCAGTCACAGCCAGAGAGAGCAGAGAGAAAATTTGTAGGTGTGTGGAGCTGTTTGAAGTAACTAACAGAGATTATTACAAGTACATTTCCACAAACTGTAACAAGAGATAAGAAACCATGTAAAATGTATACTAGTACACACTGTATCGAAGGAAAGCCTGCAAGTACATAAGAAAAGTTAATAACTTTATAGCACGGATGCCATTGATTAACAATATCAGTTCTGTTTACAAATATATCCCGGTCCATGTTTCTTTGTCTTCGAAAACCATGATGAAAACCCACACTGTGGTCAAAGGAAAAACACATCCAATTACCAAAGAGTCTGACACAGTCTTACCCAACAAGTCGCACCACACACATAAAGGTGTCGGTGAAAATCTTTGTGTTTTCATCGAACATTTATCAGCAGCTGTCTCATCATCATATTCTTACGTATTTCTTACTCCATATTCGACTGTCCAATAAGAATGCAGAGAGGGACATCCACGCAAAGTGTGTATGTGTGTGTGTGTGTGTGTGTGTGTGTGTGTATATGTGTGTGCGTGTGTGTTACACATTGCTCTAATGTGACTTCTTTGGTCCACTTTGACTAAAACATAGCTACACGCAGGACGCAGGTCTATTCAAAATAGTGTTCATCGTCGGTCCTACCAAAGTCCAGGCTAGAAATTGAACTCTCCGAGATTAGGTGCAAAATATTACCTATGGCTATAAACAGAAAACACTTGCTTAGAGCAGTGTTTTTCAACCGGTGTGCCGCAACACACTGGTGTGCCGCAAGAAGTCGTTCGGTGTGCCGCCCCCCCACGGCGACAACTCGCAGCTGTGCCATGGAACTCTGTACAAGGTCGAAATGTGCCGTGGCAAAAAAAAAAAGGTTGGGAAACACCGGCTTAGAGGATCAGGATCCATCCAGACAAGGCTTGCAAGGCTGTGGCAAGGAAGATGAACACACTGGCACAATACAAGGGGAGATGCAGAACAAGAGGTAATAGGGAACTGGTGACAACACTTCGAAAAGGACACATGAGAAAGGGCAATTCAATTCAAAGCTTTATTCTCATATGTACAGTATAGAAACAAGTTTCCCTGCACAATCAAATTCTTACTTAGCCGCCCTGCACCGGATGCCACGTGTAAGGAAGCATAAGATAACTAGATAAATAAATAAAGACACTCTGATACTGTGAGGGGGAAATTTCAGTATATACTGTACATACAAAGCAAGTGACCTGAAACCAGAGGGTTACTTTTTGACAGACACCTCACTGTGCAACCTCGACACTGGGGTCATCTAGTGTTTTGGGTCTTGACATCAGACACCCTCACCTGGGCAACCCAGCAGGGGGTGATCGAGCCACGGCTCGTGTCCAGGTAGCGCATTCTGCCACTACCCCTCCTCAACCAGAGCAATTGAGAAGCCTCCTCAGCTGCCTCTGAGAAGTTCTTGATGGCCTGTGCAGTCTGCTGATCCCTAGGAGTCCCAGACCCGATACAAGGACTTCCCTGCAAAGCCCCTATGTCCCACCTCAATAGGCTCACAGTGGGCCCTCCACCAATTCCTCCGAGAGTCTACTACCAGGTCCAGGTACTTTGCTCTCTTCTTCTCCTTAAACCTGCCAAAGGAGCACCACTTGCATGCTGGCCAAAAATATCAAGACCATGTCTGGCCAGAGTGTTGTGTTGGCAATGGTGAAACCTCAGAAACCTCAACTGCCTGTCTAGATAGACCAGGAGCTGCCAGTCCTCAGCTGTTGCAAGCAGTCCCCCCTGGATCTTCTTGGAGGGTTGAGTTTTCTCCCCTGCTTGGAGAAAGGCAACTGTGCTCTTTTATTGGGTGCTGTCACTTGCTGTTGTTAATGCCTGTATGGATGATGTCTGCTATCGCCTGCAGGACTTGGTCATGGCACCAACGATACCTGCTGTCTCCCAAGGCCTTTGACCAGCAGCTGAGCTGGCAGAGCTGGCACATCGACGACTCTGACAGACCCCATGTGATTACGTTTGCAGGGCTTGGGAGAACATCATAGACAGACTGGACCAGGAACTAGAAAAAAATAGAAAAGCACCTGTGCCTTCCAAAGTTCTGCCCAGGAGATCTTGCCCCCTGCTTGCTCATACCCACCACTCTGGGCATGCAAGCCCCCTCCATTCTGGCCCCAACCTCCTCCTGGATGAGCCTTTGCCTCTCCTTTCCTCTAGCTTTGCTGAAGCAGGGTTTTGGGTTGGTATCCAGCCACCATCTTAGGAAACCTTTTACTCCTCAGCCAGACTGCTGAAGGGAAGCTGCAGCTTGGTGCTGTGCAACAAAGAGAGCAATGCTGCTCAGGCTCTGTGGAAGTCCCACTCCCGGACACTCGGGTGAAGACAGGGGCTGGGCTGTCAACCGATCATCACCTGGTGGTGAGTTGGATCCGCTGGCAGGTGAGGAAGCTGGACAGACTCGGCAGGTCCCAACGCATTGTGAGGGTCCGCTGGGAATGTCTGGCAGAGCCCTCTGTCAGAGAGATCCTCAACTCCCACCTCCGGGAGAACTTCAAACAAATCCCAAGGGACAAGGGATCCCTGGTGACATAGAGTCCGAGTGGACCATGTTTTCCACCTCCGTTGTTGAAGCAGCAGCCCGAAGCTGTGGCTGTAAGGCCACGGGTGCCTGACGTGGCGGCAATCTCCAAACCCAGTGGTGGACGCTAGAAGAAAGGGATGTCATCAAGCTGAAGAAGGAGGCCTAACAGACTCACCTGGCCTCTCAGTCTCCTGAGGCAGCCAACAGGTACCGGCAGGCCAAGTGTGCGGCAGCGAGGCTGTTGCGTAAGCAAAAACTTGGGTCTCAGAGGAGTTCGGGGGACCGGAGGGTGTGTTCCAATTACAGAGGGATCACACTCCTCAGCCTCTCCGGGAAAGTCTATTCCAAGGTACTGGAGAGAAGAATCAGACAGATAGTTGAAGCTCAGATCCAAGAGGAACACAGCGGGTTCCGTCCAGGCCGTGGAACACTTGACTAGCTCTTCACTCTCCGCAGAGTGCTGGAGGGATCATGGGAGTTTGCCTGGACAAAGCATTCGACTGTGTCCCCTGTGGTAATCTGTGGGGGGTCCTTCGGTCGTATGGAGCCCATGGCCCCTTACTATGGGCTGTGCGGGCCAACTGGAGCAGGAGTGTTATGGCTTGGCACCGAAAGGACTCAGGAGCGCAATACGGACAGGCAGGAGTCGGAAAAATGCCCAAGAGGGAATTTTATTGCCGTTTTGGGGAGAGGGAGAAGGCAGCTTGGGGCTTGGGTGGCTCGGCAGGAGGAGGTGGTGGACCAGGGCTTCGTCAGTGGGCTGGCAGACCGGAGTGCAGTGGGGTAGTCGGCGGAGGCAGGGAAAAGCAGGTTAGTCTTGAAAAAAAATCTGGAGACAAGGGAGATGGTACGGACAGCAATATACGGACAGCAATACGTGTACATCAAAGACGCGATACTTGCCAGGTGTCGCTTTGGGAAGATCTGGCGCCGAAGGTCTGAAGAGCCAGGTGTAAGTAATCTGGGAGATGAGGAGATCCACTCTGCCAAACTGCCAGTCAGCAAACAACAATTAGTTAGTGCCAACTCAACTCAGGTGCGCCTGAGAGCACGCTGAGCACGAGCTGTGAGTCTGTGGGAGGAAGGTGGGGGAGGAGGGGCAGAGTGTGGAGGAGAAGCCGTAACAACCCTTACTAGATGTTCGCCCTGACTGGGGTGGCGGCACGTGACTACTTGCGTGGCAGACTTCGGTGGCAGACTGCTGTCTCAGCCTGAGGAAGTCCTTTGTGCCCCAGGCCATACGACTGTTCACCGCGTCCCAGTGCTGGCGAAGCAAGGCCGACCACTCTGACTGGTATGATTTGAGTTGATTTTGATTTGATTTGATTTGATTTGATTTGATTCTGGTGTTCTGGTGACGGGCTATCTCTGTCTGTAAGATACTGGATGCTTAAATTTCCCTCGGGATTGATAAAGTGTCTACCTACCTCCCTACCTACTTTGTCTGCGGCACACCTAACGACTTAGTGTGCCACGGCACACCGGTTGAAAAACACTGCTGTAAAGTACTGCTCTGCTGTTGTGTCCATCACTCCCTTCCCAAACACCTTGTTTCTCCCCTCCTCACACCAGATGAGGAATTGTACAATTTGATGTCCAACGGAGCAAAATAATTCTTAAGTCTGTTGTTCCTGCACTTGGGGAGTAGCAGCCGGTCTGAATAGGCTCGTCTGGCTGCTGATGACGGTGTGCAGAGGGTGGCTGGTATAGTCCATGATGGCCAACAGTTTGTTCAGGGTCCTCCTCTTTGCCACTGACACCACCGAGTCCAGCTCCATGCCCACCACAGAGCCGGCACGCCTGATCACTTTGTCTAGCCGGGATGAGTCCCTCTTTGAAATGCTGCTGCCCTAGCACATTACCGGGTAAAACAGAATGCTGGCCACCATGGACTGGTAGAACATAAACAAGAGTTTCCTACAGACGCTGAAGGACCATAGCTTCCTCAGGAGGTACAGCCTGCTCTGCCCCTTCTTTGTAGGACTGTACAACCTCCACCTGAGCTCCCTAAATTAGAGCTGGTCGCAGCTCTTGCCTTGACTTCCCAAAGTCAACGTCTAGGTCCTTGGTTTTTGAGGTGTTGAGTTACAAGGTGGCAATGCTAAATGCTAAGAGCACACAACTCTGTCTACTTAACTTGAAACAATATCGCCTAGCGATTACTGGCAAAGGTGCCAATAAAGCACGTAAGCGGCTATCCACATCCAACCAACTCCATTTTGCCTACCAGCTGAATTGCCCTGCTGTGGACACCATCCCCTTAGCATTTGACCTGATCCAGGCACACCTGGAGGAGAACACTATGCAGATGGTGTTCCTGCACTTCAGTTCAGCATTTAACTTTATTATTCCATAACACCTTGCAGACAAACAGGGACCCCCTGGGCTTTGGTATCCCCTGTGCAACTGACTGACAAGCTTCCTGCCCGACAGACTACAGTAAGGGTAGGTCAATCACCATCATCCTCAGAACAGGCTCTCCTCGGGGCTGTGTCCCGAACCGTCTGCTGATCACTCTGATGAGGTATGACTGCGTTCCTAGGTCTGCCACCAACCACAGCCTTGTGGAGCCCTGGGGTACCCAGGTTGTGTTGGGTTGTCCCCCGTAGCAAGTTTGAGCTGGTCGGAGCCGGGTGCGAAACCACACATGTACAGAGTGCGCAGTTAGTTCACAGAGCAGGTCACCAAGCAAGACGCTCGTTCAACAATACTGTATATTCAAGTACAGATCCTTTGCACGGATTACAAATTACAGATATCCATCATTTGGAAAAAGAGGAGTGTCAGGGTCAAACCCCGATCAACAAGAATGACACAACAGGTAGTGTTCCTTTTACTCGCTAGGAGAGAACGCACGGAGGGAAACACTCAGTCACAGTCCGTTCACAACGCTCTCTGAGCCCTTTGTACGCCCTCCCTAGTTTTATCGTTGCAATCATCGGGGTTGCATTGTTTTCATGATTAAGCAGAAAAGCAAATCGTGTGGACAAAGTGTCCGGCACCTTCAGTCTGGAGCCTCATGACCCTGGAGATATCCGGTACCTTATCTAGGTGCACTGGTGGTTTGCAAGGCTAAACAAGGTTATGTGCGTGCAAAGCATTTCAATGAGTAAAGGTCTTCCACACTATATGACCTATGTGACAATATATGACAATCATGGAGAATCACTCAATATGTGACAATATATATCAATCATGGAAAATCACTCGATAATATATCATAGATAACACAAAAGAAAGAACTTCTCCAGCAGGAGTAAGAAATAAAGTTGACGTAGATTTTGTTGTGGTTTTGTCATTGTCATGCCGGAGCTCACCGTACCATGGGAAGAACGCATGGAATAAGCCTTGGAGGAAAGAGGGAGTGTGAGAAATATTTATTTTGTGCCTATTAAAACATGTATTTACTGCTTTCTCCCTTAGAATAGGAAGTGCACATAACACATAAAACACTTCTGCCCTTTTCACACTTCTGCCCTTTTCACCCAAGCGACAGTAAGCACTCTCTTGTGGCCTTGTGGTGTCCTGTTACTTCCCACACCATAACTTCACCTTCAACCAAGGGATAGCCAACACTCCCCAATAGTACCTTATCACTTCTAACTGAAGCTTTGCTCTCCCAACCAATTATATGTTGCCTTATAAGGCAATGAAGTATGTTATCCACTCTTTGTTCTAATATTTTAATAAAAGGTACCTGAAACCAGAAGGCGGGCAGAGTTGCTTCTTCTGAGCCTGCGGAGCAACACATGCTCCGTGGTCTCTACGCTGCGCTCTCCTTCTTCAGAAGCTACCAAAAATCCACTC